>BQNB010012107.1:0-79913 GCA_026074375.1 Tanacetum coccineum
TTATACCTCTCTTATAGTAAGTTAACTAAAGAAGAGCCGAAACGACAATTAACAACAACGGTTATTTTCAATATTAAAATAAAAGAAAATAAGAATAGAAGTGTAAAATATTTTTGTATTTTTTATATAAAATAAAACAAAAACTTTCACGGGGAAAGGATCTTCAAGGCTCGAACACGAACAATTCCGTAAAAATCGCTACACCTCTCCCCGGCAACGGCGCCATTTTGATATTCGTCTAAATACGTATCAAACAAATAACCCTCAAATGTACATATAATATAAATACATATACTTAAGCAAAGTATCATACAAATTATTCTTAGGAAATAATAATAAGTAATCAGCAAGGGTATCGTTCTCCTCTAAGAGAGGTGAATGGAAATTCACGATTATATCGCGAATCGAGCTTGAATGTCATAAAAGATTTGATTTTGGATTCTATTTCTAAAAATGCAAAAACAAATAAAGGCAAGCTAACAAATTAAGCAATTAAAGAATTAAACGTAAAAACGATAACGAGAATTAAAAACGCGACTAATTAAGCAAATAACACAAATTTTAACCCTAAAAACTTAAATTTCAAATTTCTAAATCCTAAATGACTTAAAATAATTTTCAGATAAGAAATTAGATTTTTTTTACTTTTATTTTATTTATTATGAATTAAAAACAGTTTTAATCTAGAAAAAGACATTAAAATTAGTAAACTAATTTATAAAAATCTAAAAAAATTACAGAAAATACTTTAATCTATTACCAATGTAAGAAAAATAAAAACTGGAAATAAGCTAAACGGAATAAGCTGCAAATAAGCAATATAAGCCTAATAAGCAAAACCGCTAAAAGAGAATAACAATTAAATAGTGCAAGGAATTAAACGAAAAAGATCCCAGGGCAACGTTAGAGGTGTTGGTGTGTGAAGAGGAGGTCACAGGTTCGAAACCTGTGACCTTTCTTTTTGATAAAACATTTTTCTTTTCATATCCTTTTTGAAAAAGCTAAACTATAAGCTAAAACTAACAACTTTAATAAATAGACTTTTGACAAAACTTAAAAATAAGCAAGAAAAATGCTGAGCTTATTTTGTGCTTATTGAGGTAATTTCGGATTAGTTTTATGCAACCGAGATTGATTGCTTACGATTTTATCGTAAGAATCTTGGCAAGATTAGTATAAAATTTGCTTAATTCGTGCTTATTTTTGATATTCAACAGCTTTTTAAGGTCAAAATCAGTAAAAGTTGTTATAAAAACCAAATTCAGTAAATGTTGTTATAAAAAGTGGTTACAATTCTTAATTTTGGTAGTTTGACTGGTCAAACTCGGAAAAAGCTGTTGTAAATATCAAACTCGGGTTAATAACTGATTTTACCGAATTTTGACTTTTGGTCAAAATTGTCACATATTTTTTTAGAAAAACGCGTTTTGAAAATCTGATTCAGATCTGAGTTTGTATCTCATTAGGAATCAAAGATAAAGTAGATCTCAGTTATCTTGTTGTGTGTATAAGAGTTAATAGACCATTAAAAGATCTAATCACACAATCGATTACATCTTAGATCTGAACTGAAAAAAAAAATCAAACTCGAAAACAAGAACTTTTCAAACTCAGAACCAAACGCGAAGCAACTATTACAATCAAATAGATCTCAGTGTTGATCCCTAAAAGATTCAAGATCCATAAACACATACAAAACACCTAAACACACACTCTATTGCTTATTGATCCTGAATTCAAGACCTCGCAGTAATTAAGGATGCAAAAAGTTGACAGAAAAGTCCCAAGGGCGCTACTGGTAAAGGGTGTGTGTATGTTAAAGTGTTGGTGCGTTAAGGGAGAGGTCACAAGTTCGAAACCTGTGGCCTTTCTTTTTAACAAAACATTTTTTTTTATTTGAAAAAGTTAAACTACCAACTAAAATAAGCAACTTTAATGAAATGACTTTTTGACAAACCAAAAAAATAAGCTAGAAAAAGCTGTTAGAAAGTGACAAATTTTGGTTTCCTTAAGACTAAGCTAAACTGTTTGGCTTTTAGGACACAATAAGCAAGAAGCAAACAAAATAAGCTAAAACAGATTTGACCCTGGAACTATTAAGCACTTTAGACTAGAAATAAGCTAACTAAATAAGCTAAAAAGCACCTAAAACTAATTAAGACAGTAGCACTTAAAAACAAACAAAAATGGTAAAACATTACTTTTTAAGCTATTTTAAGGACTAATAAGCAAAAGAAATAAGCTACAAGAGGAAAGCAGATTTAGATTAAGACTAAATGGACACAAATAAGCTGAAAATAAGAACTTTGGCACCTAGATTAAGCTTGAAAAAGGGTATATAAGAGAGACAGACTAAGCTAATTTTTGCTTTTTGGTTTATGAAAACAGTTTATAAGCTTAAAATGAGGACTCAATAAGCAAAATTTAAGGTAAAAAAAACAGATAAAAACCATGATTTATTAAGCACATACAAACTCAAATTAAGCTTAATCAAACACTTAATAAGCTAAACATCTAGAATCAAACAGACTGCATACTCTTATGACTATCTGATAACTTTTTGGCTTTTTGCAAATGAAATCTAAGACTCAAAGATATCTATGACAAACTACAAGCTTGAAACAGACTTAGCACAAACTACAATAAGCTAAAATTTATCAAAATTACCCTAAAATAAGCTAGAATGAAACCTACAATATTCTGCAACTAAAGACACTTAAGAACAAATCACTTAACTACCAATACTTGACTGAATCAAACCAAAATAAATTTAAAAGCTATGCAAACAACAAAAGACTCAAAACATATTCAACTTAAGACAAATGATACTAGTTTAGAACATAATAACTATACCTCTAAAACCTTTTTAAGAAAATTACAAAAATAAGCTGTTAGAACAGCTTAGGAACTAACAGACTTGAAAATTTGATAAAATAATCTTTAAAACTTAACCAAACTTATTTAAAACTAATTAAAACTTATATCTAGACTAAATTAAAGCTAATTAAAAATGGTTTAAGTACTAAAAACAGCATACCCTTGCATTTACTACCCTAATGATCCTTAACCCAAACACCCCTTTAAAATTCTAAAAACCTTTTAAAAGCTAAAACAGATCTGAGTAAGCTACAATTACCAAAACAGATTAAGAGTTAAGCAAATAAAAGACAATTAAGCAAAGATTAAGGAAAAATAAGCACTTAATGATAAGCTAGACTAAAAAGCTAATTTTATTGATTTTAGGACAAATTTAATTAAAACTTAAACTAAACTGATTAAAACTAAAAACTTAAAATCTTAAGCTAACATTAGGCAAAATAAACATGAATAAGCATAAAATAAGCAGTTAATAAGCAGACAATAATCAAATCAGACAATAAGCTAAATTTAAAGTTAAAGAGATAGTACCTTTATCCAGCTAAATAGGAAGCCAAAATGCTCAATAGAGCTTATCAACTAGCTCCAGCTTATCATAGAAAGCCATAAGCCCATCCCTTTTTGGCTTATCATCCATAAAAGCTTATAAAGACCTTTATTAAGTAATTTTGAGTGATTAGAGAGGTATGGCTCAGTTAAGCTTTGTAAAAGCTTAATTGAGTGAGGTACAAGCTAAATAGGGTAATAAGAGCTTATTTGAACTTAAATTTTAACACATTAAGAACAATTGTTTTTAATTAAAGCAGTAGAAAAAAAACAAAATTATAGATAAAACTGAATTTTATTAATTACTTGAAAGGATTACATTAGAACTTGAAAGAAAATTACAATAAGCATTTAAATAAGCAGAAAATAAGCTATAAGCAAGACTACCCTATTCCTAAACTATCCTTCAATCCAAGGCCTTGGTCTTCATTCCATTATTTTGAGCCCTTGATTTGATGCCACGTCCTTTCAACCAATCACATGCTCAAGGATCGCCAGCGTGGCTAAATTGGGTGTTAGAGGGTGTTAGGGATAAGGTTTCTAGAAGCATTTAAGCGTGTGTATGGGTGAGTGAGTGGATTTACCATGCGTATGTAAGTTGTGTAAGTGAGGAAGGAAAAAGAGGTAAAAGATAAACAATGTTTTGTTTATAACATTGAGGCGTTGACCCGGGTATTGGATTGTTTGACTTGGGTTATGGATTGGGCTATGACTTATTATTTAGGCTCAAAATGTGTAAATGGTTAAATAGATTATGGACTTGGTTAAATTTAAGATGTAGGATTATGTTAATAAAGATACAAAGTTCATGGGCTGACCCAACCCAATAAAATAGGTTCGGGTTGGCCCATTAAAGATGTATACGCCTTCGGCTTTAATTTTTCATGCTTTTTCCATTCACGTGCTCAGTTTTATCAGCTTTGGCCTTGTTTTTGACTTTTTGTCGATATCCGATACCTGCACAGTACATAACGCAAAACAAGCATATTTAGCATTTATGATATGTTTTTGGTCATGTAGGGTCATTTTATTAGGTAAAAGGTATGTGTATTTAAGCACATACCAGGATACTAGCCTCATCTGTAGGTCTCAACCCTAGATAGATCTTTTAAGCCTGTGAAGGATATAGAGTACTAATGTAATCAAAAGTAACTCTGTGAGAGACTCTAACAAAACAATCTATTGTTCACGCGAAAAATAAACAATAGTGCTAAAGAAGAATTACTAAAAACAATACTTTGATCCTCTATGGATCTTTTCTATTAATCGTAAAATTGTTTCTTGATTGTTCAATCTATCTCCAAGCCTAAACCACGTGGTTTCATTTATAGATATGAAACCCTAAACTAATTCTCCTAGAATTACGTTTGCATGAGTCTATCTATTACTTCTCATGTCTATCCATACTAGAACTTATCCCAGAGTCACTACGTTACTCTACCAGGACTAATAATATAACCAGCAGGAACTATATACCTGCCAGTAGGAACTTTAATACTAACAGTAGCAATTACTCTACCAGTAGGAACTACATACCTACCAGTAGGAACTAATAAATACAAATATACCTAACAATCCTCCCCTAAACTGGAATTTGACATAGTTAACTTCTAGTTTCCTAGATAAATCTTCAGTCTTAGCTGAGATTGAAACAACAGCAAAAAAACTTGAACATGAGCACTCAGCAGCAACAATGATTATAGATGAAACTTCAGAAATCTTCAGCAGATAAGAGACATCAATTCAGGTTATAACTATTCTCATCACTTTCCATGGTGTGTTAACTCCTGGAAGAGGTGAATCATAGAAAATAAATGGATTTGATGAAGCCTTTACCAGTAGCCCTTAACTCTTGGGCTATCCAATCTTTAGGGTTCTAGAAAAAGGATGATGAAGATTGGAACCAGTTTCATCACTACAACTTTAATCATAGTGGGTTGAATACTATATGACTTTGGGCAAGTCATCACAGCCATAAACGGATTTGATTAGTCTTTACATGTAGCCGTTTGCTCAGGACTAGCCACTTTTCATTCCAAGATATGGCAAGTGATAACCATCAGTTTTGGGTAACCTGGCAACCATCAACGGATTTTATAAGCCTTTACCACATAGCCGTTTGCTTGTGGGCTAGACAATCCTTGGGACCTAGAAAGGGTTATTCCCATGGTGGACTGTAAACCATCTCAACTAATTTATACATGAAACATAGGTCAGTTGAGAGACCCTATGGTTTTAAGCAAACCATTACAGCTATATCAATTCATTCTAGTCTATGGACCTGGGAATTGAACCAATATTCATTATTAATTCTAGCCTAAGGCCTGGGATTGATACCATAATGATGTTGCACTCAAAAAACATAAAACCAACTTGCACCAAAATATTTTTTTTACATGAAAACAAAATTTGAGCCAAAAAGGTATTTAAGCTCAGTAGCCATCCAAGAAAAACCAAAATCAAAATCCAAAAAAACCATCTCATGTGAATGCAATAAACAAAACTATACATACAAAAACGCAATAATAAATAATTTATATACAAAGTAGTAACAAGATACCGAATCACTCAGAAGTTACACAAGAAGCAAGCTGCTTCTTGGAGATTGAATCAGTTGACAGGAACATGTGTCATATGTTCCAGACACCATCTTCCTCCCACTTCCAAGTATGTTCCGCATGTCGTCATGATGGGAAGAGAAGAGGATATGGTGTATCAGATAATAATGTACACGATCTTGCAAGAAATATTTCTAGCAATGAACACCCGAAAATGGAACAAATTCCATTGTAGATAAACCCATATGCTGATATCCAAACTCAACCTTGAAACCTCCACGGAGTAGAATCAACAAAACATGAAGATCTCCCACAAAAGCCAATCATTACAGTAGAGGGTTGGAACTGTAATGCTTAACAACCATGCCATATACTTAGACAAATCTGTCAATCAAGCAAAGTGCAGAATTTCGAAAGGCTGAGTAAAGAATTTGGTAGATTTATCAGTGAAGTATAAAGCATTGACAGCACCCAAGCCAGTAGGGACAATTTCCCATGCAGCAAATGCATGCCAATAATGAGGGTTGGTATCCCCAGCAGAATTATCAGAATCATCATCAGAGAGCACATGAAGGAAGGATTTATCAGGAGCATTTAAATCCACCTCAGAAGAGGGCATCTTCCTTGGTGCTAGAGACTTCCTCCTGGTTCCCGGGGACTTAGTAGCAGCAACTGAAAAGTGACTCCTTGTTCGCAGACCAGTTTGTCTTTGAACAGCAGGTGGTACTTCTTGTATGAAGCAGCACTAATGGAGCAGATAGATGGTTTGGGTGGTGAAACTGGTGAAACTTAGGGGTAAGTGTGGAGGAGTATCAACAAAGGGTGAAGGGTTAGATGGAACACCAGCAGTTGTTGGATTTGATGCAGGAGGAACAGGAGTATGTTGAGCTGCATTGGATTTTGACTTCTTGGAAGTATGTTGGTCCAAATTTGCACCAGGTCTTTTAATAGACCTCCTGAGTATTTGAGTTTGCAGATTTTCAACAGCATGTTAATCTATTAAAATCTCCTGAAGTGTGGCATCAGAAAATGACTTGACATGTTTCAAAGTCCAACCAGTAGAATAAATGACAGAACTCTGATTCTTGACATAAGTTCTCATAAACTCTTTCTGCTGTGCATATGTGAAGAATACTAGTAATCTAAAGATCAACCAAGAACAATAAGTGAGATGTGGGTTGGATTGTTAGAGAAAAAGATGATGGAAAATGGATGAATGTATTATGAAAGTGTGTGTAACAAAATGGAACAACCAACCCTCTCCAAGACTAGGAGAGGGTGTATTTATATAATAGATGGCGGCTTGGGCTGGGATGGGACCATGGCCTTGGCGGATAGATTTACTAATTAATATTATACTAATACGAGCTAAGACTATTACAACTTGGAAGTGGACCGATACTTTTTTGTGTTTTCCAACAAATATGTCATAGGTTTATCTATTCTCTATAAATCTTGTTTTTAATGTCTCCTCCTTTCAGCAATAAATTTTACATTACATTCTTCTGCAAGTTTTCTTCAGTAACATCAGGGACCAAGTAAGTCAGCAGTTGTTCCTGATTAGATGTACTTGTCCACTTGATAAGATCCAATCATATTGTGTAGTACTTTGCAGAATTAAGAACATCCTCTTGCTTTCCTCTGTCTTTCTCTTGTTCTCTAGCATCTCAGCCGTTCCTCTGCATATAGTTTCTTTGCAGCTTCTGCACCCAATCTGTCTCCTCATTGTCTGAAAGACTTGGCTGATTGAGTCCTCCCTTAACATAGGTGTTTTTCCTTTGTTAAAGGGATCAGCAGCAAAATCAATTAGGACCAGCTAGGAACATTAGTTTGCATACAATGCCAGTAGTGTTGTAGTAGATGCACAGTAGGAATTTCGCTGTTTGATTGTCATTGCAGAATAGAAGAATGTGTCTGCTGCGAGGCAGTGCTTTAGCAAGCTTGATCAATGGATCTACATCATGTTCCTCTGCCTCCTCATTATCAGATTCACTCACAAACACATTTCTTCGTCTAGCTTTGAGTTTTGATTCTAGAAACCTCACTCTTTTTACCAATTTGCATCACCTCTTTAAACAAAGCTTATGGCTTGAGGTCAGATTCCAAATTCTCAATCTTTTTCCTCTGTTCACACACTAATGAACACAAAGTGTTAGATTAAGAGGGTCCCGCACCTCTTGAGGTTGAACCTTATGGGTGAGCTACAGTGGACTTGGAGGAGTAGCAGAGAAAGTTCCTCCAGAGATATCATCTTCAATTGGTAGAAGGAACAGGCGTCAAGAAGGAGTATGGGCTTGAGTTGAAGTAGACTCAAAAGTTAGGGTGGAAAAATGGACCTGTCTTTCATTGGAGATAGTATTGGTTGGTGCTGGTCTGGGTGGAGTTGAGACTTGTTCATGAGAATGAACAGTCTCAGTCACTGTTGCAGGGACATTTGGTGGGTCTGAAGGTTCAGCTTCCCTTGAGCTTTCACCTGCTATGGCAGGTTGAGCAGGAGCAAGCATAGTTTCACAAAGGCAAAGGATCCCATGTAAAGTTAGTCTCCATATGGCAAACATTTTAATGTTAGTCTAAAAGCCTGGTTGGGTTTGGTATTTTGTTTTATATTCAAATATCTGTAGGAATACCTAGGATACATCAACAATTTGTTTGAGTTTTTTGAATGTTAGTTACCATCCATTGAAAAATATAACTAGACCAGTTATACTTCCTTCCCTCACACAAACATATCAAAGCAATGGCCAGGGGACTTCAAATCGATCCCAACTCCTGATTTGTATTAAACAATTGCAGAGAGTGTGAATCAGGAACCTCAATGTGGTGAGATTTGTTCTTGTGAATTGTCAGCTTTCCCTTGAGGGATACCTAGGTTGTGCTGCCGGTGTAAAATTCAGCAATAGACATATTACTATGCCTCCTCTCATTTAACAATAGCTACTTAACTTAATGATCAGTGATAGATAAGGCGTACCATCAATTTTGGCCAATAGTGGTGGACCAGACTCCGATGTTAAGGTGAGGCGTAGACAGAATTGTTTTATAGGGAGCAACAAAACAAACATAGATTAAGCGGGTTGACACAATGCAACTACCTTATGTGAGAATCAGCAAAAAAGTCATAACCTGATCATAATCTGTGCTACTTTGGATTTCTCACATGAAAATCCTTATTATTGCTGTCGCGGTATTTTTGGGCAGAATTAGATCAATGTACTTTGAAAAGGGTTAGTGTTAGTATGGTGTTAGATGCCAATGTAGTTTACTCCTGGGTGGGTAGTAGGAATCAGACTTTCGAAAGGTGAGGGAACAACAAAAGGGGGTTTAAAAATTAGGGTTTGATTGAAAGGGTAATGTAAAATGAGGGGCAAATAGTAATGAACCCTTTAATAGATACCTTTTTTAGCTATTGAATGCCCCATTGTATTGTTATACTATTGAAGTATATAAAACTCAATTTTTAGTCTTGTCAAGAAAAAGTAAGCCCTTATCAAACATTAACAAAACCATCAGGAACAACTCTACAGAGAACATCTAGTAAGACACCAGTAGGAATTGTTCATGTCAGAAGAAACAGTATAACCACCGAGTAGAAACTCATGCAACACAGGAATACACTTTTCCAACCAGAAGTGAATGGTTCTCAACAAATATGGCACACACTCCATTCCTATGCACTCATCATGAATTCATTTCCTGCAAAATGTTAGACCAAAACCAACAAACATATACTTAGAAAAACCAAAGGTCGAACTACTAGACTTAAGCTGCTATTCTTATTATACCTAAGAATAATATACAAACAACAGTCCTCCCCTTGGACCAAAATCCTCCCCTTAACCATGGCATCTAGGGATTAAGCATCCCTATGTGAACCACAAGGTGATTAAACCTTGGTCCATCAAATGCCTTGGTTAACAAATCAGCCATATTATCATCAGTATGGTTTTAAGCACTTGCTAAGATGATTTTTATTGGCATCTCGAATAAAATGTGCTAAATTTTATGTGCTTCTGTTTTTGGTGAAAAGACTGGGTTTTTTCTACAAATACATATGGTACTTGATTATCAATAAAGTCCTTAGTGTTCATAAAATTGAACCTATTATCAAGAATTTGATTTTGGTATCCAAAGTACCTGACCAAACAGTTAGCAGCAGCAAACATACTCAGCTTTAGTTGAAGAGGTAGCTAAATAGTTGCTTTTTTACACTGCAATGAGATTAACCTTCTTCCGGGGGGGAAATAAAATTGACATCCACAGTTGTGATTTTTGTTACCATGGGAAGCATATAGTCATATCTATATGCTTCCAAACAAAGGAGAATCACTTGGGTACCAAAGACCTTTAATTTGGGCGGCCTTTAAGTTACTTGAAAATCCTCTTGACTGCCATATAAATGAAGTCAAAGGTGTGACTGATGGCTAGACATGCACTCACTGCAAACTGAATATCGGCTTGAATGCTTGTCAGATACATGGAGGGACCTAGCATGGATCTGTATAAATGAACATTAACAGCTCATCTAGGTTCTTCTTGGATTTAGGTTGGTAGCTTTCAAATGGTGTAGTGGCCAAGATCTCACATTCACCATATCAAAACTTCGTAAGCAATGTCCTGGAATTACCTTGTCTTCGGCTGATAAATATCCCATTAGACTTTGAATAAACCGGTAGTCCTCTAAAAAGAATGTTAATCACATCGCACTATCTCAACATTCACCTTTCATAAACCTCAAAAACATCACCACCAGGCTTTATTGGTTGGAGCCAAAAAATAATGTCATCACATAAACTTGTACAAAGTTTGATTGTCCTTGGAATTCTTCTTAATAAAGAGAGTTTTGTCTATGGAACCTCTTCTGTAATTATGCTATAACAGAAAAGTAGACAAGCGTGCATACCAGGCCCGTGGTGCTTGATGAAGGCCATACAAAGCTTTCACAACTTTGTACACATGTTTAGGATGAAAAGGATCCTCAAATCCTTTGGTTTGAGTAACATAGACTTCTTCATCAATTTCCCCATAGAGAAAGGCACTCTTGACATCCATTTGATATACCATAAAACCCATGTATGAAGCAAATGCTAAGAATAAGCGAATAGCTTCAATTCGAGCTACTGGAGCAAATACCTCATCATAGTCAATGCCCTCCTCTTGCCTATGACCTTGAGCCACCAACCTTATCATTGTTAGGATTATTTGTATTTATTCGTTCCTACTGGTAGGTATGTAGTTCCTACTGGTAGAGTAATTGCTACTGATAGTGTAATAGTTGGTACTAGCGGGTATGTAGTTCCTGCTGCTTATGATATTAGTCCTGGTAGAGTAAAGTAATTACTCCAGGATAAGTTTAGTTCGTTTAAACTATGGATAGGCATGAGAAGTATTAGATAGGTTCATGGAATCGTAATTCTAGGAGAATTAGTTTAGGTTTCATATCTATAAATGAAACCACGTAGTTTAGGTTTGAGGCACGATTGAACAATCAAGAAACTGTTTCACAATTAATAGAAAAGATCCATAGAGGATCAAAGTATTGTTTTAGTAATTCTTCTTTAGCACTATTGTTTATTTTCCGCATGAACAATAGATTGTGTTGTTAGACTCTCACAGAGTTACTTTTGATTACATTAGTACTCTATATCCTTCACAGGCTTAAAAGATCTATCTAGGGCTGAGACCTATAGTTGGTATCAGAGCCTCGTGGCTCTCGATCTAGGGTTTAATAAGGTTTTCCTGTATAATTTATTTTCCTGTTATTATTATTAAAAGGCAGCAGGGTTACTCCCCGAACCCTAATTCGTGTATGGCAGCAGATCGGTTGATAATGATGAAGCAGCAGGTTGTTTATTCGTGACAGCAGCATCAAGAAACAGCAGGATCCATGAATTAGCGACAACTTTGCTACAGAAAAAGTGTCGCTGATGGATATGGGACAGATCTATGACAGTTTTGCAACAGCTTTGTAACAGATTTTGTGACGATTTTGTGACACTTTTAAGGCGTCGTCTGAATACTTAAAAAAAAGAAAAAAAAAGAGTATCTGTACGAGTTATATGTTTGTTTCTGCTGTTTTAGTTTATCTACTTTATGGGTCTGCTGGTGGACATGTGATAACCGCAGCAGGTGGTCGTAGTTACAAAGAAAATAGCAGGTTTAAAAGAAAAGTCGCAACAGGTTGTTAAAGGATGTTGTGAGAGGAGATGAATGATTTAATTATCTGTTTGATAAGTCTGATGTAAAGGGATAAGATTTGGCTGGTTGTGAATTCCCGGTCTTTAGGATTAGGTTTTGTTTCTCTATTTATTTTATATGTTTGTTAGATGTGGATATTAGACTGCAAGTTTATGGACTGATGTTGATGGAATGTGGTTTGAATAAAAGGGATATTATGGTAACTGATGGGTTAGTACTGGTTCTTGTACGAGTTAATTATGTATTCGCTATACTGGTTGGTCGTGGGTGGTTAGTTCGGGTCACTTGGTCTCTTGCTGGGTTCATTATGATCATGCTGAATTGTTGGTCTCGGTTTCAGATGGTTGCCTATAGTTTCTGCTGGTAGGCTTTATGGTTCCTGCTGGTTGGCTTATGGTTCCTGTGGGCTTTACTCGATGGTTTCTTCTGCTTGCCTTGTTCGTTATTGTTTTGTTATTGCTGCTGGTTTATAGGTCCTCAGACGCTCTTGGATCTTGGCTATGTGATGTTATGGCTTGGTTATTTCTTTTGATGTGGTTTGGATGTTCATGAGTGGTTTATAAACATAACATTTTAATGTCGAGTTAGTGGTCGGGATCGCAAATTATTATTTCAAATAGTTTGGAGGAGTAGTGATCAGGGATCAGCGATGAATCAAAGCTAAGCTGAATTTTTGGTTTGGTGTCTGGTATTAATATGTATTGATCTGGGATCAAACAGTTTATTATTGTTGTGATTCGATGAGACTCAATGGACGGGGTATGGGGAGGTAGTCAGGGACCATCGTTGAAACCATAACTTGGTGTGATAAAATGTTTGTAGCACTGAATCAGTTTCTATTTCAAAGTCAATTAACGAGAATTCATGGAGATGTGATAGTTCTTTATAGGGGAAGCTTATTTTTCAAAAAATACTTAACATTCATGCATCCTGAGGAGAAGCATTTCCGAGTTGCACAAGACCCCTTTAGATGATTACAAAAAGCGGAAGAAGATTTATGGTGAGAGCTTATTATTGTGATGACTGTCTTTAGCCTGTTTCTTAAGGCAGGTAGTTTTGTAATTCAAAATAGGGGAAGTTTGTTGGGAATTACAGATTTGAAGATTACAAAACTTCTGCGAAATCGAGAATAGAAGAAAACATAAGGGGACCAAAAATATTGTACTGATAAATAGCTTTGTTAGTAAGCTAGGGTTTGTAACCTCCCTCTATTATATAAAGAGGGGAGACATCTAGGTTACAGTATCCATTTATAGCTAGTCTCTCCAATGAGAGTCTAGAAACACATAGAGTGTTTAGTAGTAGTAGTAGTAGTTAGTTTCTTTATGTTCAATAAAGAAAACCTTATTAGTAACATGATTGTGTTTTTGTTCTTTATATTCCGCTGTGCTTAATCAATCATTGTTATAATACCCTAGTTGAGTCCAGATCTTAGATTCTACAGTCACCAAGATTGTTTTGCTCGGGCTTCAAAGTGTACCACTTACCTCCCGCTTCATCAGTACGCAAGGATGCGTATTCAACAAAGGTTTGTTCAGGATCTTCCATGCAATACATAGTGTCGTGAGGACCACCTCAGATCTCACATGAGGTAGTGACTTTGTTCACTTGAGTAGGTTATGACAGAGCAAGATGAGCTTCCATCAAGCGTTGGACTTGATTTTTGAGCTTGATTAGATGGCGGTCGGATGTACTCGGGACATCTTGAGGCAGAGCGATTGCCTTGACCGGCTTAGCGAAATCCCTTGGGTCGTTCCAACTTTTGTTCTCATAGAGGGAGAGGTCCTCTAATAATGCCCAGGATTCTTTGGCATTTAGGTCACGAAGCTTACCACCGGCCGATTGGTCAATGGTTTGTCTTGTGACAAGATTGACATGGTCATAAAAAATTTGGACTTGGAGCAAAGGGTCGGATGCCCATGATGACGGGGACTTGTTTTGTAGTAAGTCTGAAACGAGTTATGCTTCCGATAGAGATTCTTATAATGTGTTGGATCATCAGGATATCATTGGGAGTTTTACGGTTCCTTCCGGTAGAAAGTATTGAGCAGGAAAACGAGTAGTAAGTCCTCCCATGTGTGAGAGATATGTTGGAAGACGTTCAAGCCAATTCCTAGCTTGATCGCGAAGGGAAAATTAAAATAAACGCAAGCGCGCTCTTTCCCTATTTGCATCGTCAAGGTAAAGTGAGTCCACAAGTTTTAAGAAATCATTGAGGTGTTGGTTTGGATCATCGGACCGAAGTCCGTATAATGAGCATCCCGTTTTGGCACCAACGGATGGTGTCAGATAAAGAGTACTGGTTGTTCCTTATGGGAGCTCAATGGTCTTTCCTGTAGCCATGTTGGCTGGTTATGGTAGTCTCAAAGGAGTACGAATAATGATTCTCGTCTCACATGAGTGTTGCGAGAATGGTTACGAACAAATAACACAAAGAAGTTTAGATCGAGAAAGCTAATATGCGAAAATTAAATGTTAATACAAATAATGTTTTAAAATGTTATTTATATTTTTTGACCTCTCAACGTTTTGATAATAACAAAATGTAAAAACTTTTACGATAAAAATAAACATTTACAAATTATTAAATGTAAAAATTCCTTTTTAAGAATAGTGATCGACTTAAAGGTATGACAATAAAATCATTAAGCATGATTAGTGATCAAGAAAATATTTTTCTCTTAATCCTCACTTTTAACTGTACAAAAGTATTTTATTAAAAATACATTTACAAAATATTTTATAATTAAAAGAAAAGTTTTATTAAAAAACTTAAAATTTGAATTTAAAATTTTCCTCCCAAAATAGAAGGTTCTATAACAGTTACAACATTCACCACAAAAAGACAATAACAGGAGTGGAGTCTATGGGCTGCCCCCTTATAGGCCTGGCGGCCCCATATATATCTCGGACCGCCGAGACCGCCCAAATATGACCGTTGAGATTTCCTGTCTATAAATACTGCTCTATTCCCAGCAGAAAAACATTCCTCTTTGCACAAAATTCTTTTAGTTCTTCTCTCTCTCTCTCTAAATTGTTCAATCACTAAACTCTTGATCAACTAACATATTTAGATCTTGCTCTATACTAGTACGTTACATTTACGAGCTGGATCTATCTTATCTTTTCTTTCATCTTATTCCATCTTCAAATAACAAGTGCAGGCAAAGAACAATTGTATTGTCAATGAAATCAAAGTGTTGCTTAGTTGATCAATCCTCTCTTATTTTAAGTATCAACCTCATTGTATTTATCATGTAGAATCCATTCTTAGTAAGTTTGATTTGGATCTTGAGTTGATTGTATTGTTAGAGCGCACGCGCTTTCGATCAGATTTGCCAGATCTTGGAGTGATCAACAACTTACCCATGTTTGGAGTGTGTATATCTTGTAACAGTGCCACGATTGGTTCATCAGCTATGATTAGGATCGGATCTGCTTAGTTGTCAGAAATAACGTGCGCGACGTTTGTAATCGGTTTTTCTCCGACTAATGGGAGATTGGTGACATAGGAAATCTTGAGTCTCGCGCATATGCCCGGGGGACGTGGAGAGTCAGCGGCAAAGAGGTGCTTCGTTAGCCCAAACCACTATAAAATCTGGTTTGTCTTGGTTTGGTTGTTTCTTTCCTTATCTACTTTACATTATTATTGTTGTTTTCTAGTTTTAGGTTTAGATAGTTATGTTTGTTCATATTGTGAATAGGTGGTTTTTTACAACATATAACTCGGATTCTAAGCATTTTTGAAAGAAACTTTTAAAAAACAAAACGAACCTGTAAACTATTCAACCCCCCCTTCTAGTTTCGACAATTGGTATCAGGAGCCAAGGTCACTCAAATTTTTAAAATATCTTGTATTTTTTAAAGTTGTCGATCTATGGATTCTGACCAAATATCTAAAGGCAATCTTATGCAAAGGACTACCACTTTTTGTAAATCGATAGATAGATTCATTTATTAAAAAAAAATTGATTCGAGAATTATGTCAATCCCAAAGATCTAGATCTTTGTCATGATATTACCGATGGGCATTTTACAACCCATTATTCCTAAATCCGGGGAAACCAAATTGATGAGGTTGTCCCTTTTAAAAAAAAAACGATGATCTCTAAAGAAGGCTTGCGAAAAATAACGAAGCCAAAATGGTTATTTACATGCTTTGCCAAGAAAAGAATATAAAAGAATTTTTATATGCAATAAGGCAAAAGACATTTGGAAAACTTTGTTAATCACCCATGGTAATAACCAGTCAAAGTTAATAGATAGACCTTTTGGTTCAACATGATGAAACAATTCGTCATTTCTGAAGACGAAATAATAGATAGTGGCTTTTGTAGATTTAATTATATTATCAATTAGGTATAAAGCTCTTGATTGAAGGTTATATTAGCTAAGAACTACTGTATGTAAAGTTTGTAGGGCTCATACATCCTAAATGGAGAACGAAGGTCACAACGATTGAGGAATCGAAAGAGTTGACATCACTATCTCTTGATGAGCTCATTGGAAACCTCAAAGTCCATGAGATGATCATCAAGAAAGATTTTGAAATAGTCAAAGCTAAAGGAGAAAGGAGATCTCTAGCTTTAAAGGATAAAAGAGTGTTTGACTTCCGAAAGTAAAGATGAAAAGTACGCTATGGCGGTAAGAGACTTCAAGAAGTTCTTCAAAAGAAGAGGTAGATTCGTGAGACAACCTCGGAACAACAAAAAGACCTTTCAAAGAAGCCGAGAAGACAAAAACGGCAAATGTGACAACCGTGATTTAATCAGGTTAGTGATACCTTTAAAAATGGCTAAGAGTTGTTGTATGTGATTTTGGTTATGCTAGGTGTTTATTTTGTGTGCCAAGCGGTTGATTAGGTTGCATGATATCATTTGCGGTGTATGGGCAATCTCATTTTTGTATGTTGTGTTTAGTGATAAAGGAAAAGTATTGGGGATATCATGAATCTGAGTCAAGATTTGATGATTTTGCAATTAAGAGTTATTGGGAAGGAATAGATAAAGGAATTATGCAATGTGGAGTGACATTTGGAAATTATAGTGGACTTTTTAATATAGAAAGTGAAAAGTGAAATGAAAAGTTATTTTTAGAAAGTTAAGTAGGTGTGTTTTATGTGAAAAAATTTGGTTAGGTTTTTATGAAAAAACGTAAGTAATTAAGATTAATAGTTAATTAATAATTATGTAATTAATAATATATATATATATTTTATATATATTGGACTAGAATCCTCTAAAGTTTGTTTCAATATGATAGGTCATGTTGGCCAATCAAATACACGATAAATTGATAAATATTTTTCTTTTAATCAAAATTAAGGGCCCACTTTTTATGCACTCCTCACATTGAATACAACTTTACCTATCATGTTGAAAACAAACTTGAGATAATCTTTTTCCTATTTATTATATTTATAGGTATATTATATATATTATTTTATATAGGTTCAGCCAGTAGTTAGGTGAGTTAGGATGTTTTAGGATAAAAAGGGCAAAAAGGGATAAGAAACAATTTGACTATAATTAGGACTCAATTAGTATAAATACAAAACCAATAAAAACCCTAAATCACTTTTCTCCTCCCCCTCCCTTTGTTCAGCCGATCCATCAAGAAAAAGAAAAAAAAAGTTTTTTTTTATCAGGAACAAGTTTGGTGAATTTGTGTTTCAAGATTCAAGGTTTAGGTAAGTTCAATTAAGCTTTTGTTTAGTTTTTCTTTAAAACATGTAACAATTAATATGATGGATCTTTAGGGTTATGAAAACTTCTTTAATTAAGGATGTTTTAATTATGTTAGAACGTTTAGGGTTTAATTAGGATCTTATTGGTGTAAGTGGTTAGAGTTAGATCGCGTTAATTCATGAATTAAAGTTGAGCAGAATTTAGGGTTGTGTTCAACTGATGATATATAGATGTTAAAAATGTGTTTTGATATGATTCCAAAGCCTAAATTATATTTCAGAGAGTCTATTTTTCAAAAAGTCCGGCCTCAAATTATTTTGAGTTTGGGAAGTTGGTCAATTGGTCAAAACAAGAAAAGTTGTCAAAACAGTAAATACGGGTCAGAATTAGTTCATGATTGGGAAGGTAAAACCCTAACTTAAAAGTGGAATTAAGGTTAGCCAATCTACAGAGATTAAATTCAATATGTATATAAGAATCCTAGAAAAGTAGTGTTCAGATTATGGTCTAAGTATGATATTTAAAGGCCATACTCTTTAGTGTTTCATCGATCGAATTGGGGACAATTTTGAATTGGATTTTTATTTGGGCTGTTGTACATGTAATGGGTTCTTGAGAATCCAAGGTAGTTAGGTAAACTAATAATTGAACTTAGATGATTTTTTGGTATAATTTATTAGTCAGAAAGTATGAGTATGGTTTTTTAACGTTGGTAAAGATAATAAAATTCTTGCATTTTTGAATAAATTGTTTAGTTGACTAGTGTAATGTGTTTAATGAGTGGTTAAGTTAGGCAATGGTGTCGAGGTGACCTATGGTGGGTTAATCTAACCCTTATACATCCTATATGTGAGTTACATGATAGTGATTTCAGCTTCGGCGTGTGTAAAACCGTGTTTTTTATTGTTTGTATAGTGCGTTGTTTTAAGATTTGGAAGTTGCGCTTGAGCATTCAGGTGAGTTACATAGTCCCACTTTTTACTGCTTTTTAAACTTGGGATGGAAATGATGCAAAGTGTTTTAAAATGATTTAGATTGCTATGATTATGTGTTTACTTTGTGCATGGACTTTTAACTAGCTATTATATGTTATGTGCTACATATTGAATTGTATTATGGGAGCGGATGAGTAAGCCTACTCAATGTGGATTGGTTGTATGCTTGCTTGTCCCGGGAATAAACATGTTAAGTATAGTGATTGGCCTGCATGTACTTCGTGTTAGCATGTCAAGAAATCACAGATTTGGGAGCGGATGGGTACGCCTATCCAATGTGTTGTATGATTGATTGGATTGTATGCATGTTAGCTTGTATAGTAGTTAGTAACTATCTTGCTATGCATGTTTTATAATCAAAGTAATTCAGAAATGTGTTTTGAGAAAGGATTTGAAATGAGTGTCTAAAAACCTATGTTTCTCACCAACCATTGTGTTGACGTATAAGCATCATTTCCAGGTACTCAGCAAGTTGAGATCGAGGTTAAGAAAAGTGGCTAGATGGACCATAGGCAGTTGGCGAAGTTTAGTTATTTAGATTTCGCTATTTGTTTGGATGTAAAACATTTATTAGGTTTTTTTTTGTTGATAATGTTTTAAATGTGTTGCATGTCACTGACATTGAATAAACTGATTTATTTTCAATGTCAGACGGCCTTTTGGATTTTGATGATGTTTTTGGGTATTTTCATGACACTGTGTGTCTATACCTTGTATTTTTGTGCATGTTTAGTTTCTCTATATAGACGCCAATGTGTTGTGATGATTCCCTTTCTCGTCGCGCCTTGCGTTTCCGCCTTGGCGGGGTGTGACAGATTGGTATCAGAGCCTTTGGTTATAGAGAAGTAGGTGGTTGAGCCTAGACTATAACCTAGGGGTCCTTCATGTAGATGCATTTAGGGCTTAAGTGTTTAATGCTATAACTGCTATGCTTCCCCGCTATATTGCATAGCTTATATTTTCCTATTTTGTTAAGTTTTCATTTAGTTATTTTGCCTACCATTATCTGATATGATATGTATTACTTTCTTAGTATTTTAGCTATGTTTTTCCCCCACCCGTAAGAAGTCTCGTTGGGGAACCGTTTTCCCAACTGGACTTAAGCGTTATAAGGATCCATAAGAGGAGCCTCTTGTGGAACCGAAGGAGATAGGATAGTTGATCGTTTGTCAGATGCGCGTAATAGGGCTGGACCCGCGGAGTCGGGTGATTCTTGCGGAGGCAAAGTCAAACCCAAGCGAGGCCCAACATAAGTTTATCCCGTCCTTTACCTCGTCATGTTGTTATTGATTATTTCTTTTGGATATTTCGTATTTTGGAAGTCGTTGCGAGACTTTCGTTCCTTTATGTCGTTTCGATTTCAATTTGATATAAGTAAGTAGTTATTTGATGGAGCATCTTTTATGTGTTAAGTTTGAGTGGTTTAAGATGTGCAATGTGGTATATGTGCTTATATGTGAATTATGATTGATATGGGTAATCTTGGAAGTAAGTACACGTGTGAAAGGAGGCACTTATAATTATGGTGGCCAACATAATTATAAAGGCATCACACACGTAGACTTGTGACCATGATTGCATTTATTTGTGTTTGGTTGTAAGATGGTAGTGTAATATGTTTTTTTATTGATATGTGTATTCATGATAAGGATGGTGGTATGGGTAGAGAATTATTCTCTTACCCTAATTGGAGGATATGTTAAGTTGAGTTGTATAGATAGTAAGTTTCCCTTCTATCTAGTATTTGCGGATACCTAGTATTGCTATTATAGAGGTTGTTCGTTTGCTCGGTTGTTTGTTCGGATTTCCTAAGTCTAAGCTAAGCATCCCTTCATCGTAATTTGTTAGTAAGGATACCCGATTTTTCCTATTCGACGTCTCGATGTATATTGGTTGTTCGGAATCTGCTCTTTCAGATATAGGCGCGTTTTGTTAGTTCTTTTGTTGCATTGATTACTCGTATGAGTATCAAACGTTTCTTTTAAGCACTAATTGTTCCTAACATATTAGTGTGAATCATTACTCCCTTGGTTGTATATCCCTTGGTTTTCGTAACCCGTTGGCGACATGTTAGTATCATGCTTTTAGGTTTGCTATGTTGATCGTTATTTTGGATAAGACCTTACGTTTTCTTTTGGGTACGTAACGTCTCGCATGAGTTTTCTTGTACGAGTTCGTTTGATTTTATTTTGAGTATATGGTTCCTGGTATTTTCTTTCGTTTTCAAACAATAGAATTGTGTTAGAGTCTGTACGGTGTTTTACGATCCCTGTTGGTATTATGGTGTCCTTTGTTTGAGTAACATATTTCATAATTGATGTCTAATTATAAAAACTCTTTGGAAGTATTGTGTTAGTGTTTGAGAAAAACTGTGTTTAAAATGATCTTTGTAAATAGAATATGTTTAAATGGTCTATACAAATAGGATATGAAAATTTTTAAGTGGTTTAATAAATTTTATTTTATTATAAAAAGCTGGTTTAAAGTGATTCATAGTGGTAAGGTACGATATACAATTAGATAACCATCTTTAGATTTTTTTATGACAACCATAATGAATTTTATAAAGATTAAATTTAAGACAATTTTATTTATTATTTAAAATGATTTTTATACTTAAAGTGACTTTCTTAATTTAAATTGATTTTTATAAAAAACATTATTTAATTTGGTCTTTCGAGTAAAGTCGATAATTGGTATAAGAATTTCCGTCTTTCGTATTGATATTTTTTTATGTGTTCATTTGTCATGGTACGTCTGTTGATTTCTTTCGTTGCGTTTTCGCTCGGTGCATATACATATCCTTCCTTTCAAAGGATTCTTATGTCATTTGGTTCACGTCTATTTGGATATGTGGAATCTCTCATATGCATTCTAGCCTTAGACTCTTTCGTTTGTTATCCTATTCGATTGTTTGTAACCCTTGGAATTCGTTGATACCGTTGAGTCTTGGAAGCTTTGATGTGCTTGTGGGAATGGACCGGTTGTCTAAGAGGAAGTTTGTGATAGTATGTCATGAGAAGGTGGTTAGGATACCGTTGAAAGGTGATGAGATACTTCAGGTTCATGGTGAACGTACTCAAGGAGTTGTGAAAACCTTATTGAACACGAAGGTAGATGAACCAAAATTGAGTGATATTTCCGTCGTACGAGATTTTGTTGATATGTTCCAAAAGACTTGTCGATGACCACCACAACGACAAGTTGATTCCGCATAGATTTAGTTCCTGAAGCGACGGCAGTCGCGAAGTCTCCATAACGTCTAGCACCTTTAAAAATGCAAGAATTGTCTGAACAACTTCAAGAGTTGCAAGACAAAGGTTTCATACGACCTAGTCATTTTTCGTGGGGATGCACCAGTGTCGTTTGTTAAGAAGAGAAGCATGTAGTTCATTTGAAGTTAGTGTAGGAATTACTGAGGAAGGAGAAGTTGTATGCTGAGTTTACTAAGAGTGAAGCAGTGAAGAATTGGGAAGTACCTACGACACCATTGATTGGCTGATTCACACCGTAAATATATATAATATATAATAAAATATAAAATATATATCTAAGTGTAAAAATCAGCAACCAATGAAACCGAGAAGTAGTATAGAGCTTTCCCGGGTCGTTTATCCCCAACGAGGCTGACTAGTAATGATACGATCGAAAGATTTGAGTTTGAAGGAAGAATTGGTTTGGGAAGTGAAAAGTCAAATAATAATAACGGACTAAAACGTTTTAAGAAAAACTAGAAATTATGAAATTAAATAGAAAAACGGAGCCCCGAATCCCGAACAAAAGGGGGAAAACCTAAAATCTTTAAAAATAACCCTACGGAAAATTTTTCACTTCTAAACTACTCTAGGGATCAAATAACGAAGAATGAAAAAGACTAGACCGAAAACGGAGTTCGTTTGACCCAAAAACGAGTCAAAACAAAATCCCGTACCCGGACCCGTTCTTTAAAAGACAAAAAGTTGTAAAAATGACCCTACGAAAAATTTTATATTTTTCCTACAAACTAGATGATAAAAGAAAATTTTCTAAAAAAGCAAAATATTTTTTTGATAATTTTTGTATTTTTTATGAATTAAATAAACTTTTATCTAAATTAAATCATAAAAAATAGTAAATGATTACGAAAAATTCTGAAAAATTTTCTAAAAATACTTTACAACTTAACAATCCTACGAAAAATAAGAAACTCGAAGTTTGCTTACAAAATAAGCCCCGAATAAGCTTGTACAGCTTATTAAGCTTAAAGGGCAAAACCCCTTTAAATACCACTGCCCTTGAGTCTATAACGAAAAAGACCCAAGGGCGCAGTGGTAGAGTGTGTTGGGAAAGGGGGATGTATCGAGAGGTCTCGGGTTCGAGTCTTGCTCACCCGGACTTCTTGTCTTCCCCCTTTTTTTTTCGAAAACTCAAAGAAGCAAAGTTGTTAAGCTCGTGGGGCTTAACAACTTTGTCAACTAGAGCTTTTGCTGAAAACCAATAAATAAGCTTAAAAATAAGCTTAAAGTTGGCTGTTTTAGCTTAAATGGTTTAAAAGCCAATTTTTGGCTAAGTCTTTTTAGACTTAGGGTCCAAATAAGCTAGGAATAAGGCTAAAATAAGCTGAGATGGGCTAAACTAATCTAAATAAGCTTAAAAGTCTAAAAGCTTAAGGCCTAATAAGCTGTCAAGCTTATTATGACAGAAAAGCTTAAAGTTAGCTTAAAAGGCTAAAGTGCTTAAGACTTGGGCTAATAAGCTAAAAAAAGAGTAAATAAGCTAAACAACTCTTTAAACTAACCTAAAATGCTATTAGAAAACAATTTGAACTTATGGAATAAGCTAAATAAGCTAAAATCAAAAAATAAGCAATCCCTCAGCCTAAGGGACTCACACACAGTCAAATGCAAGGTTTGGACTTAAAAATAAGCCATCAAATAAGCTCTTCAAGGTCTGAAACTTTGAGGGCTTATACAAGGGCCTATAAGCTTTTAAAATAAGCCAAAGACTTGGGCTTTAGAGCCCTTAATGGCTGAGATGAAGAAGCCTAAAGTCTCCCCTTTGCACCAGGGGAGCTTTAAGGCTAATTTTCAAGGGTTTATTTGACAGCTTATTTTAAGCTGTCAAATAAGCTCTAAAAACACAAATAAGTTAAAACAGATTGAGTACCCTATGAAGAGGGTTTGTGCACCAATTTTTAGCCTCCTAAACTCAATTTAGCTTGCTGAACTTTGTAAGTGAAAAAGGACTTTTGGGTTTTTAGAAACTGTGACCAAAATGGCTTGGTGGTTTTTGACTCACAAAGTCAAAGGACCAAAGCTTTTGACAGTCTTTTTTAGACACACAAAGCACACCCTTTTTGATGCAAAAACTCAAACCTACAAGTGCTTAATCAAATAAGCACTTGTGGGTTTCTTAAAAACCTCACAGTTTTGAACTCAGTTTTAAAAACTTTAGAAAACTATTTTAAAACTAAAAATTTTCTAAAAACAGCTTACAATTGCTTAAAAACTTAAGCTACAACCAACCTCATGACCATAACCCATGCCAAAACCTGTTTTGACCCACTTTAAAGCTTATGCCAAACACCCTTTTACTTACAACTGCCAAACTAAAGTGACTTTAAAATTGATTTTAAAGCTAAAACTTTTAAAACTTTTTATCTACTCTTACTTGTATTGACCTACTAAAGCTTTTTAAGCTATAAAACCTAAGGCTTATTTGTGATAATAAGCTAGTTACTCTACTAGCTTTTTGCACTAATATGACAATTTTAAGTTATAAACTAAGATTACATAAATTTCACCTAATGAAAACTTAAAACAGCCAGAGATTTAGCCTAAACAAACATGATTAAAGAGAATTACACAAAATTTGAATAGAAATAAGCAAAAGATAAAGCTAAAATTAAGCTAAAAATGAAACTTAAGAAATTAAACCTAAGGACTTTGTTGTCTCAGAACCAAAGCCACTCTATCTGAGTGAGTGGCTTAAAACCCTGTCCTAATGGCTCCTTAGCCTCTAAACCTGAGCTTAAAAGCTCAATAAGCTCTTGGGAGCTTATTACCTCCTTGAGCTTCCAAATTTGAATGAACTTGAATGAAAAAGGAAGGTATTGCACATTAATGAACAAAGACAGTTCATATAAGCTTTTAACAAGTTGTGTAAAACTTTTGAGCTTAAGAAAATGTAATAAGCTAAAAACAGCTTATTACGAGCTTATTGCTAAAAAATGGCTTATAACTTGAAATTTAAAACATAAACACGATTGAACTTACTTCATTAATAACTAAAGAAGAGTACAAAGGTAGTAACAACACATTAAACTGAAATTGAAAAGATTTTGAGACTTAATTGCATGAACAATACACGAATTTAGAAAATTACAAAGGAAATTCAAAAACTAAAAGCTAACTCTCTAATCTTCTGTCTTCATCTCTTTTATAGCGAGTTCTTGTGTTAGTTGTGTGAGAGGGGGGAAAGCAAACACATCTTAGCCCTCCAATTTCATCCAAAATCAATCTTGGTGGTCGAATTAAGCCTTGGGGGGTGTGGGATTGCCAACTTGGCACATTTGTAGCTGGGAAAGGTAGTGGAGGGAGGGGGAGATGAATATCCATGGTGGGGGTGAAGGTTTACAGGGTAAAACGGGTTATGTTAACCCGTGACAGGGCACAAGTTTGGGTATTTGGCAAACATGGTCCCTCAAAGTGTTATGGTGGATTGCACCCATGGTCCTTGGTGTTATATAACTTTTGGGGACTTGGCAAAACAAGTCCCCAAGAGTTATATAACTCTTTGCAAGGTTCGTCCTTGGGGTATACAAGTATGGGGTGTTGGCAGAACTGCCCCCCATTTGTTTCTTGATGAAATGTAAAATCATATGGACCCTTGTCTTCTTTTTTTCTTCTTTTCTATTTATAAAAATAAGTTTAAGTTTGGCAATATCAACCCTTAAACTTATATTTCTTGATTTGATGACTTTTGGATTTGTCGGGGTTGACTTGGGTTGACTTTGACCTTGACCAGTTGACTTTTCTGTTGACTTTTTGACTTGATTGACTTTTCGGCTTCGATTTGGCTTTGTCTTTCACAGTCTTTTCCATTCCGAGTCCGGTTTTGTTGTTTTGGCTTTGTTTTTCGTCCTTTTCCTGTAGTTTATAAAATGGCGGTCTTAGTGGTGGGTAATAAATAAAAATGGATAAAACAAAAAAAAAATGGGTTAACCGTTTCATTAGGCCACAATACAATTAGCAAAACAAGCATATATTTGGCATTTTAAGTCCGTTTTTGGTTATTTTAGCTCGTTTTTAAAGGTAAAAGGTATGTGTAATTAAGCACATACCAAAATCCCCCATACTAAGGTATTGCCGTGTCCTCACGCAATGCTATGAAGTAAACATTTACGAAAACTAAGAATCTCAATCTCCCTCGACTAATACTTATGAAAAGTAGCACATGTTCGTCAAGGAAAACTAAAGAATCAAAAGCTTCGACAAGTCCCGTTTTCACCACTTTTTATTTGTACACTAACTATCCCTAATATTTTTGGATTTTTCTTTTTCTTTTCTCGACTACCTGTTTGACTTCCTTTATTTTATCAACATTGGGATCATAGAATGAGAAACGCCCATAGAATAATCTACGGTTTCTGACGTATAAATTCCTCGCCCGATTTTTTTACTATGTTCCAACCAAGCAATAAAAAACAAGATCATTTTCAAATATAAGTCAAGAATGCTAAGCACTCATACTTAATGACTTGGTGAACTTTTTAACTTGCTCCAACAGTGAGAGTATGATTTAAATGTGTGTAACATCATTATCACTCAAACAATAGATCAACTTATTTCCATAGTCGTAATTCAAGATGAATCATGACTCAAAGCAACAACTTATTAGGTCCTTGTAACTTGATTTTAAAGAACGAGAAATTTTAACTATAGAACTTTTTGCAACATCTTCATCCTTTATCATCTAAGTTCGTTAAGCTAGGAATGCGTTGTTTTAGTTTGAACACCTACCTAGGCCCTCGCACCCTAGTAGGATATCACACCAACGCCCGTGTTCTTAGTTTGAAAACCCACACCCGATGCTAGCTGTTAGTGGGAAATCACACTAACACCTTCTCTAATATGGCAAGGATTTTGTGTCTTATTTTGAACCCTCACTCTAGACCATCGATTTCCTGTTAGATATCACAACACACCAAATCCTTAGAAAGTAAAGATGGTTTTAGTTGAACCCCACACCATCGTTGTTAGCGTAGTGGAAAACAACGACAGCAAAGCTTTTAACTTGCTCCATATTCAAATGACTTTTTTTTGAAGTTTATGCTTCATTGGCAAAATTTCAATACGTCATAGCAATATTGCATTCATACTTCATTCAAGTCATCTCTATTATGTGGTCGCTCTGGAAGATGGTGTTAACTTTCGAATTATTAAGAACAGAAAAATCTCGCTTTAAAGAATCAAGTTACAAATTTGAAGCTTTTTCTAAAAACATTGATTGACTTAGTTGAACTGAATTGAGTACGTATGATTAGGTGGAATTTAAACTAATGGAGAAAAAGCCACAAGTTTTACTCAAATTAAGTTTTCGTTCAGCACATAAACTTATATCAACTCGATCACATCTTGTTCTTCACCTTTTAAAATTCAGCAATCGAATTCGTGAAAGCTTAGCCTACCAGCGGTAAATTGAGGAACTAGCTAGGGCTCAACACGCCCGATCGAGTCAAAAATTATTCTCATTCTACCCATTAGGAAAGTCAAGACTGACAAAACACTTATTTTAAATTTTTTTTTGGTATTTTTGCAAAAATTTGGTGGTAAAAACGGGATTGCGTGATAACAAAGACTGCAGGCAAAAATCAAATCGAAGATTCCCCCCCCCATACTAGAACTAAACATCGTCCTCGATGTTTCAAAGGGGTTCCTACGTAAATCTAAGGTCCGATTAGAAGGAGCCAAAAGATAAAACGTTAGTCGAATTAGTTATTGGATACTTGATTCCCAAAATGAAAGCTGAGGATGGTGAAACTCATGTTGAGACTGGCCAACAACTAGAAGTCTTCACAATCCGGGAAATCCTGGACATACAATACAAAGCACACAAAACATGGACAAAACACGGGTAATGGAAAAATGCAAGCCTTCTCACACAAAAAACACTTATTAGCATAAAGAAAGAAGATAGACTGGATAAGCATGGGGTGCCTCCCACGAAGCGCTTGTTTAGGGTCCCGACGCTTGACCCGTTCCCCGAATTTATTGGTCCCATGGGGAACGTTTGAGATCCGGGACAACCGCGGTTGGTATGTTTCCCTCCAAAGTAATGTTTTTATAACGATGACCATGAATTCACTTTAAAGTTGTGCCCCGGAGTTTTGAGATAACTCGACGGTGCCATAAAGGAAAAACTTGGACAATGGTGAATGGTCCATACCAACGGATTTCAATTTGCCCGAGAAAATCTATCAGCTAGAGTTGGAAAAGGAGGACACTATCACCAACTGTGAAAACCGGTTTTGGATCTTAACATCGTGTATCTCATGGTTTTCTCTTTATAGATCAAAGAGTTTTCGTAGGCTTGATCACGAAAGTTCATTTAGTTTCATTCAGTTTGAACTTTCCTGTGAACACGCCCGCAGTTAGAATACAAATTTGTATGCTTTGAGGGCCCAGTAGGCTTTAATGCTCTAACCTATCGGTATATGACAGCCTTCCCCGTACACTAACTTTATGAGTACAACCCGATGGTTGTTTTTGTAAGCCGGCTGTTTGGAAGGCCATAAAGCATCATCAATTTGTTTCCGACCAGGAGGCACGAATTTTCTCTTCTCCCACGGTCTCTCAAGAATATCCTTTAAAAAACCAGATTTTGCACCGTCACTTGCCCTGCTACTTGTTTGTGGGTGATATGCGTGGAGAGAGGACGTTGAGGTGACCTCGTACTTATACATGAAACCATTGTAAATTGGTCATTGCCAAAAGTTAGTTTCCGCGATCACTATTATAGGCTCGGGGTGCACCAAATCGAAGAAAATAGAGTTTTTTTCAAAAAATTGCAAACAACTCGGGCATCCATTGGTGGGGAGCGCCTTTGCTTCAACCCATTTTTGGACAAGTAGTCAACAGCCCGAGTATGTACTTGTTCCCTCTTTAAGACGGGAAACGGCCCCATAAATCATGCCCCATATGGTCCAAGATTTCGCAACTTGATGGAGTTTTTGTGGCTTTCATCACGTTGCTTAATTTTTCCTTGACGTGACAAATGCACAACGGGTGACAAAGTCATGGGCATCCTTGTAGATGGTGGGCCAATAGAATCCTGAATCAAATATTTTTTCTGCTGTGTAATTGGCACCATAGAGTCCCCCCAGTAAGTCCATCTGTGCAAGCTTTGAGAATGTCTAAAGTTTCTTAGTCCCGAAACCACAACGTCTATCACCTGATCAGCACAATATCTAAACATAAGGGATCATCCCCAGAAATAATGCTTGACATCCTTAGAAGAATTTATTTTTTGTTGGCATGTCCATTCCTTGATAACGAATTTCCCCGTATGGACAGTATGCAAAACGTCAAACCATGGGGTACTTTGATCTTAGAAGACAATAGAACCAAGAGTTTCGAGAGGAAAAGCTTCATTGATTTCTTGTTCCGAGTTTGTCTTGAGGCGGATTTTCAAGTCTGGACATATGATCGGCGCGAGAATTCTCAGCTCCTGTCCTTTTTTGTCTCGAATTTCAATATCAAATTCTTGGAGCAATAAGATCCACCGCATGAGTCTTGCCTTAGCATCCTTCTTGGCAAAGAGATACTTGATGGCAGAATGGTCAGTATACACTATGCTTTTGGACATAACAAGATAATACCGAAATGTTCTTCAAAGCATACACTACGGCAAGTACTTCCTTTTCGTAGAAGTGTAGTGAGTTTGAGCCTCGTTCATAGTACTGCTACATAGTGTATAGGTTGAAAATGCTTGTTTTTTTCTTTTTCCGAGTGACTGCCCCAATTGCGAAGTTGTGTTGTTCGCTAGCATCACACATAGTTCAAAGGGCAAGTCCATCGGGAGCAATTAAAGATCGAGCCTCAGTCAGTTTTCTTTTGAGTGTATTAAAGGAATCGATACACTCTTCAGAAAAGAAAAAGGGAGTCTCCTTTTCAAGCAAATGAGTCATAGGACGGGCAATTTTCGAGAAGTCCTGAATGAATCGTCGGTAAAAACCGGCGTGCCCAAGGAAACTACGGACAACCTTTGACAGAAAAGTCGATGAGGAGTTTAGCTATCACTTCGACTTACTCTACAACCTCAAGTCCCAGACTTAGAAATTTTATGTCCGAGAACAATGCCTTCCTTTACCATAAAATGGCTCTTTTCCCAGTTTAAAAAGACAAATCGTGTGTCTTCACATACGCTTAACATCTTTTTCAAAATGGGCTAGGCACAAGAGAAAAGTCCCCCAAAGACCGAAAATCATCCATAAATAGCTTCCATCGTTTTTCAATCATATCGTGGAAGATAGCCATCATACATCTTAGGAACGTGCCAGGAGCATTGCAATAGCCCCAAAAGGCATGCTACGATAGGACAAAAAGTTTCCGTATTGCATTGAATGTTGTCCTTTCTTGATCTTTATTGTGTCAATGTGGATCCGAAAGTAACCCTAGAAGCATCGAGGAAACAAGTAGTATTCGTTTTTCCTGCTAGTCTTTCGAGCAATTGGTCCATAAAAGGCAAAAGGGAAGTGGTCCTTTTAGCGGGTGGCTTCATTAAGTTTTTTGTAATCAAACATAACCTCGCCATCCCGTGACCAATCGAGTAAGGAATCATTCAGTCTCCTTCATTTGTGATGATGGAGCCATACCTCCTTGTTTTTAGGTACAAGTGTACCTGGGCTCACCCAAGGTAGAGTCAGAGATGGGGTAAATCAATCCACGTCAAGGAGTTTTTCAACCTCCTCTTGATAACATCGAGGTTTTTTTGGTTTACCCTTCTCTGACTTGCACAGATGGTCGTAGTCCTCTTTCATTAGAATTTTGTTGAGTAGAAAATACTGGGCTAACCACCCTTTATATCGGTAGAGTTTCCAAGCGATGGCTCGCTTGTGGGACATGAGAACCTGAGAAGAGCGCTTTCCTCATCTTTTAAGTCTTTAGCAATATGACCAGGCACTTGTCGTCAAACCCCTTGCTAAAAATGGCGTAATCAAGATGGGGTGGCAGTTATCATGAGTTCAACAACCTCGGAGTTCATCAACGGAAGTTTCAACGGTTTTTAATTCTTCACAGAGTTTGAGCATTTCCCTAATTCAGGCATATATTGTTTACTTGATTTGGGAGGGGGGGTGTTGGTCACTGTTCAAAATTGCTCTAGAATCAGGATGTCCCCCTCAAGTGACCTGATAAGTTGGATCAACTTCAGATGAAGTTTGGATCATCTTCTAGAGCAAGAAACGAATCTCTGCTTTCTTCCATTAAAGAAAATCACTGTCCCCGAAAAGGAGTTGATATTTGGAGCAGCAATAGAAACAATAGGCTCAAATATGGAAGTTGGATTGCCACGTACGCGAATCCGTTTAGAAAATCCTAGGACCTCTGAGAAAACTCATCACAATCCATAACGTTGACGTCGATTTTGTTTTCGTCATTATGGTCGAAATCAGCTGTGTATTATTGAAGTTTGGTCAAGTAGAATGTGAAGAGCGTCCTTGCCAACACTAAGGGTAATCTCACCTTCTAAACATCTATCAAAGTATGACTTGTTTTTAAGAAACATCGTCCCAAGAATTAAAGGGAAACGGGTTCTGGTTCAAAAATCAACAACTACTAAGTCACTGGAAATTGGAAATTCCCACCTAATAGACGGACGTCTTTATCAATACCGATTGGGTTCAGTGATTGAACGTTCTCTATCTCTAAACGTCAGCAATATTGGGTTAGTTCATGGAAGATCGATATCTTTCCAGACAGAAAATAAGCATGAGATTAATGCTCACACCAAGATCACAATGCGTTGCATGTTAGTAATCCCCGTAAATTCACATGGAATCAGAAATCGGCCAGGGTCTCCAAGTTTCTTTGGTAACTTATTGAGGATGACCGCTGAACAGTTCTCATTCAAAGGAGTTCTTTGCCGAATTCGCTTCATTTCTTTGTTTCCAAATCAAGTTTTTAAAGTGAAGCAAATTTTTTAGGCAGAAGCATCAAGGCATCGGAAAGCTAGATCTCGAAACTTAAAGTCTCTAAGATTTCATAGAATTTCTCGTTTTGGTCGTGTAGCTTTTTCCTTTGCGCTTTTCCATCATTTCTTCTTGAGGGACAATGAATTTGAAGCTTTAGGAATTGGAGCAACATCAGGAGCAACATTGGGCTCAGGATTTGGATTACGAGTCTGAATTTGAACAACAGAGGTTTAGGAGACGTCTTCGTTGGCTTTCCGGTATATACTAGAGGCATATCGTTTCCCTTGTCACCTCTGGCAATCATGATTAATATGCTATATCGCCTTGGATGGTAACACCACTTCGGTAGTGATAACCATTTTTAAATCTTCCTTTGGGTTGGTAACATGTGTAACCAGAAGAGTTCTAGACCGGAAGTAGAACCTGATTAGCAGTAAACATTTTGAAAGCATGTCAGATTAAAATTCGCACAATTGGGATTGCAACAGGTAATTGACCTTATGGTTTTTGCATGTTCTCAACACGTTGCATCATTTGCTGTGACATATACTTTCAAAATCAGTTTTTTTTGACACAAAATAACCGAGTGACTGAGTAGCAGGTCCTTGTAATGAGCTACTGGTTTATTTAACACCAGGTTTGATGAACCGGAGGTTCGAAAAATCTGAGCCCTTGGTTTAAATTGTTTCCTCTGTTTTGATTGAATTAATTTCCTCGATTTGAAACTGTTTTGCTTATTTGCATGAGGATTCTGAACTGGAGAAAACCAGGAGGGACGAACTTTGATTTGAGACCATCGGAGGTCGATATAACCAGGAATTAGCTTGGTTGTAAATTGGGCCCGCAGTCGGGCCCTGGGGACACATACTCTGGAATTTGTCCCATGGAACATTTGCTATTATTGGCTGGAACAGTTATGCTAGGAATGACACTCCCCCACAAGTTATGGTTCAACAACGTGTTCAATCAACCGCTTTTTAACGTGGGGCGGAAGCTGGGGTTTGTGTTCTTTTCTACGAGAATTTAATGCCGAGACCATGTCTTTTGAGTTCAACAACATCAGATGATACTGTTGGTATTGGAAAGCTAGTACTCATATTAGCAACAACAGCTTTGCATTCTTTCTTGATTGACTGTACCTTAGACTTGCTCTCGAATGATTTTAAACATTCTCTAGGCATTTTTGTCTACGAAGTTACAACCATCAGCAGAGTTCAATGAATCTTGATCATTTGAGTTAAGGCATTAAAGAATGTAATCGAGTTGATGCCAAATCTGAAAACCCATGAGAGGGCATCCCTTAAAAGACATTGAAACGATCCCAAGCCTCATAAAACGTCTCATCAAATTTTTTGCTGAAATCTCGTGATATCATTTCGAGATTTGTCGTTTTTAATAAGGGAGGGAAGAATTTGTTAATAAATTTCGAAACAAGATCATGCCCATGTTTCAATCGACTCCTAGGGGGTTCTTTTCTAGCCATATCCGGGCTGCCCCCTTCGAGAGAAAACGGGAAAAGCATAAGCTAACCAGACGTATTTTTACGTTTCGGAATCCTTCAATTTTAGAAGTGATCTTGTTGAAATAACTGATGTGCAGCATGTGGGTCTTCTTTATCAATTGCCAAAAAATTGCTTGTTTTGAGGACAAGATTCAGAAGACCATGCTTGATCTCAAAGTTATTCGCAGGTGAATTTCCAGGAATAACCTATCTCAATCTCGTGAACCCCGGTGGGTGCCTCGATAATTGCGCCATAGTACGATTATCACCATCGTAACTATGGGAGGATTAAATTAAGGTTTCTCAAGATGGAATTATTCAACAGAAGTTTGTCGAAACTGTGGTAGTCGACGTCTACGGGCTTTGAGAACGAGTGCGCATGCACCAAATAGAAATACAAAAAAAAATTTACACAATTTATTTTTTTTTTTTTTGGTTTTCAAAGATTAATTCACAATTGATTTTAATTTTAACGTATAATGAAGATAAGACAACTTAAACCAAAATAATCTACTTACTTCAACGTTAACTTCTCAAAAAGTATAACGCACAGTGAGCGGAGGTAGTAGGAATCAAAAGCCGCCGAAGCTATTTCTCCTTTCGGTCGTAGTTTGTTCCTATGAACAACCCTCCTTATACCCACTTATAGTTTGTTTTAAATTTTCAAGGTGAGCCGTACTTCTAAGAGACACAAAAGGACACGTTTTTAAATCTTTTGTTCGAGTTGGAATCCAAAAGTTTCCTACCGTAGACGTTATTCATTGATAATACCTCAGTTGAGAATATTATATTTTGGTATTTTACCAATTTGTGAATTTTTTTTTTTTTTTTTTATGGACAATGTTTTTATATTTTTGGTTTTTCTTTGGTTTTTATCTGATAATTATACTAAAAGAAATGAAAAATATTTTTGTACTTTTTTATATTTTTATAATAAAAGAAAATATTCACAATTTCAAAAACAGATGGTCAAACGTAAAGATAAACGGTTGCACAGCCTCCCCGGCAACGGCGCCAAAAATTGATTGGCTGGATTCACACCGTAAATATATATAATATATAGTAAAATATAAAATATATATCTAAGTGTAAAAACCAACACAATCAGTAAAACCGAGAAGTAGTATAGAGCTTTCCCGGGTCGTTTATCCCCAACGAGGCTGGACTGGTAAATCGATACGATCGAAGATTTGAGTTTGAAGGAAGGAATTGGTTTGGGAAGTTGAAAAAGTCAAATTAGATAATAACGGACTAAAACGTTTAAGAAAAACCTAGAAATTACGAAATTAAACTAGAAAACGAGAGCCCGAATCCCGAACAAAAGGGGGAAAACCTAAAAACTTTAAAAATAACCCTACGAAGAAATTTTTGCTTCTAAACTACTCTAGGGATCAAATAACGAAGAATGAAAAAGACTAGACCGAAAACGGAGTTCGTTTGACCCAAAAACGAGTCAAAACAAAATCCCGTACCCGGACCCGTTCTTTAAAAGATGAAAAGTTGTAAAAATGACCCTACGAAAAATTTTATATTTTTCCTACAAACTAGATGACAAAAGAAAATTTTCTAAAAAAGCAAAATATTTTTTTGATAATTTTTGTATTTTTTATGAATTAAATAAACTTTTAACTAAATTAAATTATAAAAAATATTAAACGATTACTAAAAATTCTGAAAAATTTACAAAAAATACTTTACTCTATAAAGTTCCTACGAAAAATGAAAACCACAACACAGCTTAAGTAATAAGCCCGAAAATAAGCTGTACAGCTTATATAAGCTTATTGGCCAAAATGTGTATATAACCAAAGTCCCTTGAGTCTTTAACGAAAAAGACCCAAGGGCGCAGTGGTAAGTGGTGTGTGTTATAAAGGGGATGTATCGCTTGGTCCCGGGTTCGAGTCTTGCTCACCCGGACCAAGTGTCTTCCCCTTTTTTTTTTTTCGAAAACTCAAAGAAGCAAAGTTGTTAAGCTCGTGGGGCTTAACAACTTTGTCAACTAGAGCTTTTGCTGAAAAGCAATGAATAAGCTTATAAATAAGCTTAAAGTTGACAGAAGTGCTAAAAATGCTTATAAGCTAAAAAAAAGCTAAGTCTTTTTAGACTTAGGGTCGAATTAAGCTAAGACAAAAGCTAAAATAAGCTAAATGGTCTAAACTAAACTAAATGAGCTAAAAAGGAAAGGAAAAGCTAAACTAGATAAGCTGTGGAAGCTTATTATGGCAGAAAAGCTTAAAGAAAGCTTAAAGGCAAAAATTGCTTAACTTAGGCATTCAAATAAGCTAACAAAAGGGGAATAAGCAAACTAAACTACCTATCTAATCTAAATAAGCTGTAAGAACACAAGGGAGCTTATGGAATAAGCTCAATAAGCCAGAATCAAAAGATAAGCAATCCCTCAGCCTAAGGGGCTCAAAAACAGCCAAAGGGCATGTTTGGGCTTAAAAATAAGCCATCAAATAAGCTCTTCAAGGGCTGAAACTTTGAGGGCTTATACAAGAGCTTATAAGCTCTTAAAATAAGCCAAAAACTTGGGCTTTAGAACTCAACAAGACAAAGAACAAAGGGCTTAAAATCTCCCCTTTGCACCAGGGGAGATTTAAGCTTAAAGCTATGGGCTTATTTGACAGCTTGCAAAAAGCTGTCAAATAAGCTCTAAACAATCAAATAAGCTTAAACAGATGGAGTGTTATAGCCAAGGGGCTTGTGCACCAATTTTCAGCTTTTAAAACTCAATTTTACTTGCTTATTTTTGAAAGTGAAAAAGGTGTGTGGGGTTTGTTAAAACTGTGACACAAAGAGAGTTGGTGATTTTTGACTTATAAGATCAAAGGAACAAAGGTCTTGGACAGCCCCTTTTTTACTCACAAATCACAAACTTTTTGATGTACAAACTCAAACCACAAGTGCTTAATCAAATAAGCACTTGTGGGTTACTTAAAAACTTCACAGTTTTGAACATAGTTTTAAAAACCTTAGAAAACTATTTTAAAACTAAAAACTTTCTAAAAACAGCTTAAAATAGCTTAAAAACTTAAGCTAAAGTTAACCCAAATACCTTAACCCATGCAAACACCCTTTTTGACCCGTTTTAAGGTTATCCCAAACACCCCTTTATCTCAAAACTGTCAAACCAAAGTGAGTTTAAAACCTATTTTTAAGCTAAAACTTTGAAAACTTTTTATCTACTCTTACTTGTGCTGACCTACTTAAACTATTTTAACACTAAAAATCCTAGCTTATTAAGAAAAATAAGCTAGTTTCTCACCTAGCCTAATATGCTAATATGACAGTTTTTAAAGAGAAATTAAAGTTACATTCATTAAATCTAATGAAAACTCACAACATATGAATAACAAGTCTAGACAAATGTTTTTGCAAAGATTAAAAACAAATAAGCTAATATATTAAGCTAAAAATTAAGCTAAGTGAAAATGGGGAAATGAAACCTTGGATTTTTTTGTTGTCTCAGAACCAAGGCCACTCTTTCTGAGTGAGTGGCCTAAAAAACCTCTTTCTGAGTGAGTGGCCTAAAAACCCTGTCCTAATGGCTCCTTAGCCTCTAAACCTGAGCTTAAAAGCTCAATAAGCTCTTGGGAGCTTATTACTTCAAATAAGCTTAAAAAAAATGCACTCACTTGGATCTTTTAGAACTGAGTTCAAATTATAAATAGTATGATAAGGGCTATATAAACAAGTTTTAAACTAAATAGAGCCTTATTGACAAGAATAAGGCTCAAAAGAGTTATTGTAGTAGCTTATTGAGTAAAGTACGCTTATGTTTCATTAAACTGAGAATTACAATTGCATAGAGAAAATTAACTTAAAATACTTTAAAATACATAAAGACGATATTAAAAACTTAATTAAAAACTGAATATAACTTAATTGCCACAATGGGCTTACAATGGCTTTTATAGCAAAGAAAATACAACTAGGTCTTCTTTTTCTCTTTCTTCTTGTTGTGCTTGTTTGTAGACACACAAACACAGGTGTGTTTGTTTTGTGAGAGTGTTCTCAGCTCTAATCTTGGCCTTTAATTCTTCAAAATTCAATCTTGGTCGTCGAAATAGGTCTTGGGGGTGTGGGATTGCCAACTTGGCACATTTGTTGCTGGGAAAGGTAGTGGAGGAGGGGGGAGTTGATTGTCCATGGAGGTGGTGAAGGTTCACAGGGTAAAAATGGGTTAAACAACCCGTGAGTTGTTTGGGAGGGAAAAAACGAGCGGGAAATACGGTTTAAGATATAACAGAGTGAAAGTTTGAGTACTTGACATGTTTGGCCCCTCATAGTTATCTCTTTCATTGCATACATTGTCCTTGTGGTTATATAACTTTGGGGACTTGGCAAAACAAGTCCCCAAGAGTTATATAACTCTTTGCACATTTCGTCCTTGGTGTGTACAAGTTAGGGGGTTGGCAGTTTTGCCCCCCCACTTGTCACTTTGAGTATATTGCAAAAACAGCCCTTGTCTTCATTTTTCTCTTTTCTTCTTTATATATAAGTTTAGGGATTGACAATTTCAGTCCCTGAACTTATATTTCTGTGACTTTGGCCTCGGGGTTGACTTGGGTTGACTTTGACTTTGACCAGTTGACTTTTCTATTGACTTTTTGACTTGATTGACTTTCCGGCTTCGATTTGGCTTGTCTTTCACAGTCTTTTCCATTCCGAGTCCGGTTTTGTCGTTTTGGCTTTGTTTTTCGTCCTTTTCTTAGTTATCCGTTCCTGCACAATACAATTAGCAAAACAAGCATATATTTGGCATTTTAAGTCAGTTTTTGGTTATTTTAGCTCGTTTTTAAAGGTAAAAGGTATGTGTAATTAAGCACATACCAAAATCCCCCATACTAAGGTATTGCCGTGTCCTCACGCAATGCTATGAAGTAAGCATTTATGAAAACTAAGAATCTCAATCCCCCTCGACTAATAACTTTTAAAAAGTAGCACACGTGTTAGTCAAAGGAACTTAAAGAAATCAAAAGTTTCGACAAGTCTGTTTTCACCATTTTTTATTTGTACACTAACATATCCCTAATATTTTAGGATTTTTCATTTTCGTGACTTTCCTGTTTGACTTCCTTTTTTACATTAACATTGGGATCATCGAATAGAGAAAAACCAATAGAATAATCTAGGATGTCCTGACGGATAAATTCATCGTCCCGAGTTTTTCACTAGTTCCAAACTCAAGCAATTAAACAAGATCATTTGTCAATATAAGTCTAAATGCAAAGCACTCATATTGATGCTTGTGAACTTTTACTCCCAACAAGAGTGTATGGTTTAATTGTGTGTAATCATTTCAATCTCAACCATAGATCAATTATTTTCATTGTCGTGGTGATTCAATGATGAAATCATGACTCAAGCAACAACATTATTTAAGACCTTGTAACTTGATTTTTAAAGAAAAGAGATTTTAACTGTGAACTTTTGCAACATTCTTTATCATTACTAATCATAAGTTCTTAAAGCTAGATGCGTTGTTAGTTGAACACCTACTAGGCTCGCTCCCTAGTAGGATATCACAACCAAACGACCGATGGTTTCTTAGTTTGGAAAACCACCCGTTGCTTAGCCGTAGTGGACATACAAAACATACACCTTCTCCTAATATGGTAAGGATTTGTGTCTTAGGTTTTGATCCCCTCACCTAGCACCTCGCTTCCTGTCGAGATATAACACACACCAAAATCCTTAGAAGTTAAGATTTCTTTAGTTTGAAACCCCCACCTAGTGGTCTATGCGGAGTAGGATATCACGCACAATCTTTCTTGATCTTCAATATAAATCAATGCTTTGCTTTCATTGGCAAAATTTCATTATTCATGCTTTGTTGCATTCACTACTTTCATTCATGCTTCTTTGGCATTTTAACTTTAGGAGTTATTAAGAACAGAAAAATATCGTTTTAAAAGATTCAATGATACAATTTGAAGCTCTTTCTAAAAACATTGATTGACTTAGTTGAAACTGAATGAGTACGTATGATTAGGTGGATTGGAGCTAATGGCTCGAGAAAAAAAGCCACAAGTTACTCATATTAGTTTTTTGTTCAGGCACATCAACTTATATTTAACTCTATCACTTCTTGTTCGTTCACACTAAAAATTCGTATAAGCAATCGAATTCGTGAAGCTTAGTCCTACAGTGGTAAGTTGAGGAACTAGCTAGGGCTCAACACGCCCGATCGAGTCAAAAATTATTCTCATTCTACCCATTAGGAAAGTCAAAACTGTGACAAAACACTTATTTTATTTTTGAAAATTTTTTAAATTTTTTCATTTTTTTGGTATTTTTGCAAAAATTTGGTGGTAAAACGGGATTACGTGATAACAATGACTGCAGGCAAAAATCAAATCGAAGATCCCCCCATACTAGAACTAAACATCGTCCTCGATGTTTCAAAGGGGTACCTACGTAAATCTAAGGCCGTTTATGAAGTGTGCCAAAAGATAAAACGTTAGTCGATTAGATTTGGATACTGGATTCCCAAAATGAAGCTGAGGATGTGAAAACTCTTGTTGGAATACTGAAGCAGAGAGTCTTCACAATTCCGGGAAATCCTGGACATACATACATCAGCCCACAAAACATGACAAACACGGGTGGATGGAAATGAAAAGCCTTCTTCACACACGAAACCACTTATTTAACATAAAGAAAGAAGATATACTGGATAAGCATGGGGTGCCCTCCATGAGCGGGCTTGTTTAGGGTCCTGACGCTCTTGACCCGTTCCCCCGATTTATTGGTCCATGTGGGAACGTTTTGGAGATCCGGGACAACCTCGGTTGGTATGTCCCCTCCAAAGTAGTTTTTATACGATGACCATTCACTTTAAAGTTGGGCCCGGAGTTTTGAGATAACTCGACAGTGCCATAAGGAAAAACTTGGACAATGGTGAATGGTCCGGACCAACGGGATTTCAATTTGCCTCCAGGAGAAAAATCTTCAGTCTAGGAGTTGGGAAAAGGAGATCCGATCCACCAACGTTATTGAAAAAGCGGTTTTTGATCTTAGCATGTGTTTTCATCTTGTTTTCTCTTTATAGATTAAGAGTTTTCGTAGGCCTGATCACGATAGTTTCTTTTTGTTCAATTCAGTTGACCTTTCTGTAGATTCACCCGCGGGTTTTTGACATCAAAGTTTGTTATGCTTGAGAGCCAGTAGGCTTGTCGCTCTAACTCGTATCGTTTGATGACATTGACTTTCCTTATACAAGTTATTATGGTGTACACCCGATGGGTGTTTTGTAAGCTGTGCGGAAGGCCCAAAGTGCATCATCTAGTTTGTCCGATTAGGAGGCACGATTTTCTCCCACGGTTCTCTCAAGAATACGCTTTTTAACCTACGATTTGAAACCTCCACTTTGACCACTTGTTTGTGGGTGATATGCGGTGTGAAGAGACGGTGAGTGACTCCCGTTAACTTAAGCATGACCTTTATAACTTTGGTCATTGCAAAAGTTGAGTTCATCGCGAGCACCTTATGATTGCTCTGGGGTTTGTACCAAATAGAAGGAGAAGAGAGTTTTCAAAATTTTCAAACCATAACTAGGGCACTTTCGGTGGGAGCGCTTTTGCTTAAAAACCATTTTGTAAAGTATTCAACAGCCATAGTTTGTAATTGTTCCCTCATTGAAAGACGGGGAACGGTTCCCATAATATCAATGCCACAGATGTCAAAGATATCGCAAAAATCTTGGGATGGAGTTTTGTGGCATCTCATCACGTTAGCGTAATTTTCTCCTTGACGTTGACAAATGTCACAAAGGGTGACAATAGTCTTGGGCATCCTTGTAGATGGTGGCCAATAGAATCCTGAATCAAGATTTTTCTTGCTGTGTAGTTCGGCACCATAGTGTCCCCAAAGTAGGTCCACTGTGGCACGCTTCTGAGATGTATAAAGCTTCTTGCCAGAAAGCACAACGTCTCTATCACATGATCAGCAAAGTTTTAAAACAGAAGGGATCATCCAGAAATTATGCCTTTGACATCCTGAGAATTTATTTTTTGTTGGGATGTCACTTCCCTAGATAACAAATTTTTCCCCGATGGTAATTTGCAAAAATCTGCAAAACCTTGGGGTACTATAATCTTTAAGTAGCAAATAAATCAAGGGTTTCGAGAGGGAATTGCTTCATTTATTGCCTTGTTCTCGAAATTATCTTAGGTGAGGATTTTAAAGTCTTGAAACGTATGATCTGAAGACAAGATTCTCAGCTACCTTTTTGTCTCGAACATCAATTCAAACTTCTTGGAGCAATAAGATTCCACCGCAATGAGTCTTGCCTTAGCATCCTTCTTGCAAAGAGTTACTTGAATCGGCAGAGTGGTCAGTTATACTCTATGCTTTTGACATAACAAGATAAGAGCCGAATTTCTCAAAGGCATATACTTCAGAAGTAATTCCTTTATGTAGTACGTGTAGTGAGTTTGAGCCTCGTTCATAGTCTTGCTTGAGCACTAAGTGTATAGGTTGATAATGCTTGTTTTTTCTTTGCCGAGGACTGCAATTGCGAAGTCGCTAGCCATCGCACATTTGTTCAAAGGGCAGTCCCAGTCGGGAGCAATTAAGATCGAAGCCTCGTTAATTTTCTTTTGAGATGTATTAAGAGAATCGATACACTCTTCAGGGTAAAGACAAAATTGAGTCTTTGTTCAAGCAACTTGGGTCATTAGTCATAGGACGGGCAATTTTCGAGAGTCCTGAATGAATCGTCGGGTTAAAAACGGCAGTGCACAGGAAACTAGGTACACCTTGACAGGAAGTAGGGATTGATGGAGTTTAGCTATTACTTCGATTTTAGCTCTATCACCTCAAGGTCCATACTTAGAAATTTTATGTCAAAGACAATGCCTTCCATTTTACATGAAAATGGCTCTTTTTCCCAGTTTAAAGACTATTTGGTGTTCACACCGCTTCAACATCTTTTCCAAATGGGTTAGGCACGTAGAAATTGAGGTCTCCCAAAGACCGAAAAGTCTCCATTAAATTACTTCCATCGTTTTTTCAATCTTATCGTGGAAGATTGCATTTCATACATCTTTGGGGAATTGTGCTAGGAGCATTGTCATAGCCAAAGGCACTGCGACGATAGGCAAATGTTCCGTATGGGCATGTGAATGTTGTCTATTTTCTTGATCTTTTGGTCAATTGGGATCTGTAAAGTAACCCGTGAAGCATCGAGGATTAACAGTAGTATTCGTTTCCACTGCTAGTCTTTCGAGCATTATGGTCCTATGAATGGTAAAGGGAAGTGTTCTTTCCGGGTTTGGCTTCATTAAGTTTTCTATAATCCATTACTTACTCGCATCCCGTGAACCTATTAGAGTAGGAAATCTGATATTTTTACATCATTTGTGTTGACGGTCATTTCTCCTTTTGTAGGTACTCATGTGTAACGGGCTCCACCCAAGGGACTGTCAGTGTTGGGTAAAATCAATCCAGCGTCAAGGAGTTTTTCAACATCCTTTTTGATAACATCGTGGATTTTTGGGTTTTTACCTTCTCTGACTTTGACATGTTGGATCTAGTCCTTTATTACCATTAGATTTTGTGAGTACAAAATTCTGCTAACTCCCTTTATGTCGGAGAGTTTACCAAGCGATGGCTCGCTTGTGGGACTTAAGAACCTTGAGAAGAGCTGCCTTTTCCTCATCTTTTAAGTCTTTAGCAATTATGACAGGCAACTTGTTGTCCACCTTCTAAAAATGCGTATCTCAAGATGGGGTCGGGACAGTTCCTTGAGTTCAACCTAGGGAGGTTCATTAACGGAAGTCTCAACGCGCTTTAGCTTTACACTAGTTTGAGCTCTTTCCTACCCTCCAGGCATGTATTGTCATGATTTGGGGAGGGGGGGTGGTGGTTCAATGTTCAAAATTGCCTCTAGAACTGCAGGATAATCCCTCAGGATCCTGATAAGTTGGATCAAACTTCAGATGGAAGTTGGTCATCTTCTAGAGCCAAGAAAACGAATTGCTTCTCTAAACAAGAGAAAGTCACTGTCCCCGAATGGAGGTGAGAGTTGGAGAAGCAGTTAGTAGAAAACAATAGGCTCTATATATGGAGTTGGATTGCCATCGCGATCACGTTTTGGAATATCCTAGGGACCTATTGAGAAGTAATCATTCAAGCCTTATCGATTGACGTTCGATTTTTTGTTGACACGTTCATATGGTTGTAATCTGCTGTGTATTTTGAAGTTTGGTCCAGGTTGAGTGTTGGCTTACTTGCCAACCGAGGGTAATCTCGCCTTCCTAAACATCTTATCAATAGCATTTCAATTTTGACTTGTTTTCAAGAAAACATCGCCCGAGAATTTAATGGTACTCGGGGGTCTGGTTCAAAATCGACAACTTCGAAGTCAGCTGGAATTTGGAATTTTCCACATTTACAAAGACATCTTCTTTATCGATAACGATTGTTCAGTGGATTGATTACGATAAGCTAGTATCTAATGACATGATGGTCACAGGGGTACATAATCAGGAAGACGATTAGATCTTTTACCATAAGAATAAGGGCAGCGAGATTATATGTCTAGCACCAAGATCGGCAATGCGTTGCATGGTAGTAATCCCTGTAAATTCACATGGATCAGAAAATCGGAGGGTATCCAAGTTTCTTTGGTTAACTTGTTGAGGATGGAACGACCTGAACAGATTTTCTCATTCAAAGGAGTTTCTTGCCAATTCGCTCAATTTTTCCTTGTTTCCAATCAAGGTTTTTTAAGTCGTAGCAACTTAGGCCTGTTCTCAATGAGCATAGGCATCGGTTAAGCTAATCTCGAAACTTAAATCTCTATAGATTTCATTAATATTCTCGATTTGGTCATTCGCTTTTTCCTTGCGCCTTTCATCATTTCCTTCGTGATGGAAATGGAATGATGCTTATAGGAAACTGGACGTAACAACACGGAGCATACATTGGGATACCCGCGATTCTGGATTACGAGTCTGAATTTGAAACAACAGGATGTTGGACGTCTTCGGTGCTTCCGTTATTTGCAGAGATGGAATCGTGTCCATTGTCCACCTCCTAGGCATTTTTGATTAACTGCTTTCGGTCCTTGGATGGTAACACCACTTCGGGTAGTGATACCTTTTAAATCTTCCTTAGGGTTGGTAATAGTGTTACCAGGAAGAGTTCCAGAACCGGAAGTAGAAGCTGTATTCAGCAGTAACATTCTTGAAAGTATTCAAGTCAAATTTGCCATTTGGGATTGCAGGTTTTTTTGACCTTGGTTATGCTGTTCTAACACTGAATCATTGGCTGTGACATATCTTTCAAAATCTGTTTTTGACACACCGTGTGTCTGAGGAGCAGGTCCTTGATGAGCTACTGGTTGTTAAATACAGGTGATGAACCGAGAGGTCGATAAATTGACCTTTGGTTAATCGGTTTTTCTGTTTTGATTGAAGTTATTTCCTCGATTGAAATTGTTTTGACTATTTGCATGAGGATTCTGAACGGGAGGAAAACCAGGAGGTCGAATCTGATTTGAGACCATCGGAGGTCGATAACCAGAATTAGCTTGGTTGAAATTGGCCGCAGCGGCCTGGGACACATACTCTTGGATATTGTCATGGTACATGTTGCTGTTAGTGGCTGGACAGTTTTGATGAGAATGACCTCCCCCACAAGTTACACAAACTTTGTATCAAACCGCTTTTTACGGCCGGGCGGAAGCTGGGGTTTGGTTCCTTTCTATTCGAGATTAATGCTATTACCGAACCCTTGTCGTTGAGTTCAAGCAACACTAAGATGTGTCTGTTGGGTGGAAGAGATTGTATATTTTGATACTAAACAGACTTGTTCTTGACTGACGTACTTTTGACTTGCGTCTCGTTGATTTTTAAACATTTATTCAGAGGCATTTTGTCTAAGAAGTTACCACCGGCAGCTGAGTTCATTGAATCTTGATCTTGAGTTAAGGGCATTATGAATGTATCGGGTTGAGGCAATTATGTAAAACCGTGTATGAGGGCATTCCCCTTAAAGATCATTGAAACGATCCCAAGCCTAATTTTAAACGGTCTAATCAATTTCTGCTGAAAATCTAGTTATTTCATTTCTGAGATTTGTGTCGTTTTAGAACGGGGAGGAAGAATTTGTTAATAAATTTCGAAACAAGATCTTCCCCATGTTTTCTAATCGACGAGGGGGTTTCTTTTTCTTAGCCAATTACGGGCTGGCCTTCGAGAGAAAACGGGAAAAAGCATACGCTTACATCCGACGTATTGGTACGTTCAGGAATCTTAATCGTAGAAGTGATCTTGTTGAACCAACGAATGTGACGCATGTGGGTTTCTTTATCATTGCCATAATATTGCTTGTTTTGACAAGATTCAGAAGACCATGCTTGATCTCAAAAGTTATTCGCAGGTGATTTCCGGAAATTCTATCGCTATCCTCGTAACACTCGGTGGGTGCTTTCGAGCAATTGCGCCATAGTTCGATTATCAGCCATCGTAACTTTGGGAGGATTATTCAGTTTTTAAGATTAGGATGGATTCAAACAGAAGTTTGTCGAACTGTTGTTTGTCGACGTTTACGGCTTAGAGAACGAGTGCGCATGCACAATAGAAATACAAAAAGATTAATTTACACTAATATTTTTGGTTTTTTTTCTACAAGATTAATTCAAATGTTTTTACGGACAATGAGATTAGCACTTAAACCCATATATTGCGTACTTCTCTGATAGCCTCAAAAGATAACTCACTGTGCTGATCGGAGGAGTAGGAACTAGCGCGAAGCTTATTTCTCCTTTCGGGTAGTAGTTCCTAGGAAACACCCTCATTCTTCACCCACTTTATTGTTTGTTCATCTTTTTCAAGGTGAGCCGTACGTAGTAGAGAACAAAAGACATGTTTTTTAAATCTTTGTTGAGTTGGGGACCCAACAACGTTCACCGGAACCTATTATGATAATACTCAAGTTGAGAATATTTTATTTTGGCAGTTTTACAATTTGTGAATTTTATTTTCTTTTTTTATGGGACACCCCCCCTATGTTTTTTATGTTTGTGGTTTTTCTTTGGTTTTTATCTGTTAATTTACTAAATGAACATGAAAATTTTTTGTACCTTTTTTTTTTTACTTTTGATAATTCAAAGAAATATTCACAGTTTAAAACTCAATTGATTTCAACCCCCCCCCCATATCGATAAACGTTGCACAGGCCCCCCGGCAACGGCGCCAAAATTGACTTGGGGGATTCACACAGTAAATATATCATATATATATTAAATTAAATATAAAATATATATAATAAGTAGTAAAAACAAGCAATCAATGATACGAGAAGTAGTATAGAAAGCCCACCTTTTTTTTTTATTTTTTTTCCCGGGTCGTTTATCCCCAATCGGAGGTAGAGAATGGTAAATCGAACGATCGAAGATTTGAGTTTGAAGGATAGGAATTGGTTTGGGAAGTTGAAAAGTCAAATTTATCAATATACAAACTAAATCGTTTAAGGAAAACTAATAATTATGGAATTTAAGCTTAAAAAACGAAAAACCCGAATCCCGAATCAAAAGGGGCGAAAACCAAAAAATCTATAAAATAAGCACTACGAAGATATTTTTGCTTTCTAATCTAAACTATAGGATCAATATAACGAAGATATGAAAAAGACTAGACCTGAAATCGGGAGTTCGTTTGACCAAAAAACGAGTCAAACAATAATCCCGTACCCGGATACCCGGTCTTTAAACGATTTGATAAAAGTTATAAAAATGACCCTACGAAAAATTTTATTTTTTCCTACCATAACTATGATGAACAAAAGAAAATTTTCTAAAAAAGCAAAATATTTTTTTGATAATTTTTGTATTTTTTATGAATTAAACAAACTTTTAACTAAATTAAATTATAAAAAATAGTAAATGATTACGAAAAATTCTGAAAATTTTTCTAAAAATACTAGGCTTTATAAGAATCCTACGAAAAATAACAAACACAACACAGCTTATGCAATAAGCCCCGAAATAAGCTTACACAGCTTATGGGCTTATGAGGTCAAAATGACCTTATATATATTTGCCCTTGAGGTCTTAACGAAAAAGACCCAAGGGCGCCGCAGTGGTTATGTGTGGGGTGAGTTAAAGGGGATGTATCGCATTGGTCCCGGGTTACTAAGTCTTGCTCACACGGACCTATGGTCTTCCCTATTTTTTATTTTATTCGAAACTCATGAGAAGCATAGTTGTTAAGCTCGTGGGGCTTCTTCTTAACAACTTTGTCCAACTAGAGCATTTTGCTGAAAGAGCAATCGAATAAGCATATTAAATAAGCTTGAAGTTGACAGAAGTGCTAAAAATGCTTATAAGCTAAAAAAGGCTAAGTCTTTTTAGACTTAGGGTCGAATTAAGCTAAGACAAAAGCTAAAATAAGCTAAATGGTCTAAACTAAACTAAAATGATGATAAAAGGAAAGGAAAAGCTAAACTAGTTAAGCGGTGGATGATTATTATGGCAGAAAAGCTTAAGAAAGATTAAAGGCAAAAAAATTGCATTAAACTTAGGCATTCAAATAACGCCAACAAAAGGGGAATAAGCAAACTAAACGTCCTTTCTAATATAAATACAGCTGTAGTACAATGGAGCTTATTGAATAAGTATAAGCCAGAACTCTCAAGAATAAGCAATCCCTCAGCTAAAGCGGGCTCAAACCGCCTAAGGGAATGTTTGGCTTAAAAATAAGCCATCAAATAAGCTCTTCAAGGCTGAAAACTTTGAGGGCCTATTTACAAGAGCTTATAGCTCTTAAAATGATCCAAAAAATTGGGCTTTAGAACTCAAAAGACAAAGAACAATGGGCTTAAATATCTCCCCTTTTTGCACCAGGGGAGATTTAAGCATAAAGTTTTGGGCTTATTTGTCAGCTTGCAAAAGCTGTTCAAATAAGATTAAACAATTCAAATTAAGCGTTAACAGATGGAGTGTTACTAGCCAAGGGGCTTGTGCACCAATTTTCAGCTTTTTAAACTTCAAACTTACTTGCTTAATTTTTGGGAAAGTGAAAATGTGTGTGGTGGTTTGTTTTAACAAACTGTGACACAAAGAGAGTTGGTGATTTTTGATTATTAAAGGTCAAAGGATCCATAGGTTTCTGGACAGCCCCTTTTTTTACTTTCACCAAATCACAAACTTTTTGATGTACAAACTCATAAACCAAAGTGCTAATAAATAAGTACTTGTGGTGTTACTTTAACAAACTTACACAGTTTTGAACATATTTTTAAAAACCTTAGAAAACTATTTAAAACTAAAAACTTTCTAAAAAACAGCTTAATATAGCTTAAAAACTAAGCTATAGTTTAACCAAAATACAGTATAACCATGCAAACACCTTTTGACACGTTTTAAGGTTATCCCAAACACCCCTTTATTTCATAAATGCAAACTAAAATGAGTTTAAAATTATGTTTAAGCTAAGCATTTGAAAAACCTTTTTATCCTCTCTTACTTATATTACCTACTTAACACCATTTTAACACTGAATAACTCCTTGCTTATTAGAAAAATTAAGCTAGTTTCTCAGACTTAGTCTTTATAATAAATATGATGTTTTTAAAGAGAAACTAAAGTTACAAATTTTAACCTAATGAAACTCAATAATAGCTAAGATTATGCCATAAAACAGACAATGGATTTAAGAGAGTGACAATTTGTAAAAGAAAAAAATAAGAAAAGATAAAGCTTTGAATTAAGCTTGCATGAGGCTTTAAGAAATGAAACCTTGGAATTTGTTGTCTCAAAAACAAGGCCACTCTTTCTGAGTGAGTGGCCTAAGAACCCTTTCCTAATGGCTCCTTAGCCTCTAAACCTGAGCTTAAAAGCTCAATAAGCTCTTGGGAGCTTGTTACTTCAAATAGCTTCCAAAATGCACTCAAATGGACATTTATGAGCTGAATTCAAATTAAAACAGTATGAAAGGGCTTATAACAAGTTTTAAACTTAATTAGAGCTTATTGACAAGAATAAGCTCTAATGAGCTTATTGAGAGCTTATTGAGTAAAAGTAGCTTAATTTTTCATTAAAATTGAGAATTACAAATGCATAAAAGACATTAACTTCAAAACACTTTAAACTACAATAAAAACGACATAAAAACTTAATTAAAAACTTGCTATTTTGCCACAATGGGTTACAAGGCTTTTATAGCCAAAAATCTACAACTAGGTCTTCCTTTTCTCTTTCTTCTTGTTGTGCTTGTTTGTAGACACACAAACACAGGTGTGTTTGTTTTGTGAGAGTGTTCTCAGCTCTAATCTTGGCCTTTAATTCTTCCAAAGTCAATCCTAGTCGTCGAAATAGGTCTTGGGGGGTGTGGGATTGCCAACATGGCACCTTTGTAGCTGGGAAAGGTAGTGGAGGAGGGGGGAGTTGATTGTCCATGGAGGTGGTGAAGGTTCATGGGGTAAAAACGGGTTAAACAACCCGTGAGTTGTTTGGGAGGGAAAAATCGAGCGGGAAATGCCGTTTGAGAGTATAACAGAGTGAGGTTTTGGGATTTGGCAAAAATGGCCCTCCATGGTTGTATGTTCCATTACACAATTGGTCCTTGTGGTTAAATAACTTTTGGGGACTTGGCAAAACAAGTCCCCAAGAGTTATATAACTCTTTTCACCCACCGTCCTTGGTGTATACAAGTTAGGGGGGTTGGCAGTTTTGCCCCCCCACTTGTTACTTTGAGGAAATCGCAAAATCAGCCCTTGTCTTCTCTTTTCCTCTTTTCTTCTTTATATATAAGTTTAGGGATTGACAATTTCAGTCCCTGAACTTATATTTCTTTGACTTTGGCCTCGGGGTTGACTTGGGTTGACTTTGACTTTGACCAGTTGACTTTTCTGTTGACTTTTTGACTTGATTGACTTTCCGGCTTTGATTTGGCTTTGTCTTTCACAGTCTTTTCCATTCCGAGTCCGGTTTTGTCGTTTTGGCTTTGTTTTTCGTCCTTTTCTTGGTTATCCGTTCCTGCACAATACAATTAGCAAAACAAGCATATATTTGGCATTTTAAGTCCGTTTTTGGTTATTTTAGCTCGTTTTTAAAGGTAAAAGGTATGTGTAATTAAGCACATACCAAAATCCCCCATACTAAGGTATTGCCGTGTCCTCACGCAATGCTATGAAGTAAGCATTTACGAAAACTAAGAATCTCAATCTCCCTCGACTAATAACTTTGAAAAGTAGCAAAGTGTTTGTCAAGGGAAACTAAAGAATCAAAAGCTTCGACAAGTCCCGTTTTCACCATTTTTTATTTGTACACTAACTATCCCTAATATTTTTGGATTTTCTTTTTCTCGACTACTTGTTTGACTTCCTTTATTACATTCACATTGGGATCATAGAATGAGAAACGACCATAGAATAATCTACGGATGTCCTGTCGGATAAATTCATCGTCCCCGATTTTTCACTAGTTCCAAACCAAGCAATTGAACAAGATCATTTGTCAATATAAGTCTAAATGCTGAGCACTCATACTCATGACTTGTGAACTTTTAACTCCCAACATGAATATATGATATGAATGTGTGTACTCATTTCAACTCAACCATAGATCAACTTATTTTCATAGTCGTGATTCAAGATGAATCATGACTCAAAGCAACAACTTATTAAGACCTTGTAACTTGATTTTAAAGAACGAGATTTTAACTGTAGAACTTTTTGCAACATCTTTATCATTATAATCATAAGTTCTTAAAGCTAGGAATGCGTTGTTTAGTTTGAACACCTACCTAGGCCTCGCTCCCTAGTAGGATATCACAACCAACGACCGATGTTCTTAGTTTGAAAACCCACCCCGTTGCTAGCGTAGTGGGAAATCACAACAACACCTTCTTCCTAATATGGCTAAGGATTTGTGTCTTAGTTTGAACCCTCACCTAGACCTCGCTTCCTGGTGAGATATCACAACACACCAAATCCTTAGAAGTAAAGATGTCTTAGTTTGAACCCCCACCTCGTGGTTAGCGGAGTGGGATATCACGACACATCTTTTACTTGCTCCATATAATCAAATGTATGCTTCATTGGCAAAATTTCAATATTCATGCATTTTTGCATTCATACTTCATTCATGCTTCTTTGGCATTTTAACTTTCGAATTATTAAGAACAGAAAAATCTCGCTTTAAAGAATCAAGTTACAAATTTGAAGCTTTTTCTAAAAACATTGATTGACTTAGTTGAACTGAATTGAGTACGTATGATTAGGTGGATTAGAAGCTAATGGGAGAAAAAGCCACAAGTTACTCATATAAGTTTTTGTTCAGCACATAAACTTATATTTAACTCTATCACTTCTTGTTCTTCACCTTATTAAAATTCGAAGCAATCGAATTCGTGAAAGCTTAGCCTACAAGCGGTAAGTTGAGGAACTAGCTAGGGCTCAACACGCCCGATCGAGTCAAAAATTATTCTCATTCTACCCATTAGGAAAGTCAAAACTGTGACAAAACACTTATTTTATTTTTGAAAATTTTTAAATTTTTTCATTTTTTTGGTATTTTTGCAAAAATTTGGTGGTAAAACGGGATTACGTGATAACAACGACTGCAGGCAAAAATCAAATCGAAGATCCCCCCCATACTAGAACTAAACATCGTCCTCGATGTTTCAAAGGGTTCCTACGTAAATCTAAGGCCGTTTATGAAGTGTGCCAAAAGATAAAACGTTAGTCGATTAGTTTATGAATACAGGATTCCCCAAATGAAGCCTGAGGATTTGACACTCATGTGGATACTCCAACACGAGAGTCTTCACAATCCGAGAAATCCAGGACATACAACACAAAGCAACAAAAACATGGACAAAACACGGTAATGAAAATGAAAGCCTCTCACACAAAATACTTATTATTACATACACAGATAAGCATGGGGTGCCTCCCACAAAGCGCTTGTTTAGGGTCCCGACGCTTGACTCGTCCCCCGAATTTATTGGTCCATGGGGAACGTCTGGAGATCTGGGACAACCTCGGTTGGTATGTCCCTCCAAAGTAGTGTTTTATACGATGACCATTCACTAAAGTTGGCCCCCGGAGTTTTGAGATAACTCGACAGTGCCATATGGAAAAACTTGGGTTACAGTGAATGGTCCACTCCAACGGGTCTTAAGCTTGCCTGAGAAAATCTTTAATCTAGAGTTGAAAAGGAGGACTCGATCGCCGACGTTGAACACGCGGTTTTTGATTTTTGAGTCATGGATTCTCTTTGTTTTCTCTTTATAGATCAAAGAGTTTTCGTAGGCCTGATCACGAAGTTCATTTAGAATCATTCAGTTGATTTCCTGTGACACCCCAGTTGAACATCAAAATTTGTATGCTTGAGGGCCCAGACTTTGTGCTCAACTCGATCGTAGATGACATGCCTTCCCCGTACACTAACTTATATGGAGTACACCCTATGGGTGTTTTGTAAGCTTGCGGAAGGCCCAAAGTGCAATTCATCTAATTTATCCGACAAGAGGCACGGTTTTCGCCCCAGGTCCCTTTCCAGAAATCCATTTCAAAACCACATTTTGAAACCTCAACTGACCACTTGATGTGATGATACGCGGTGGAGAGTCGATGAGTAACTCCGTATTTAAGCATGACCTTTGAAAATTGGTCATTGCAAAAATGGGTACCGCGATCACTTATGATTGCACGAGGGGCACCAAATCGGGAGAAGAGAGTTTTAAGAAATTTACAAACAACTCGGGCAATCAATGGTGGGAGCGCTTTTGCTTCAACCTAAAACATTTTGATAAGTAATCGACTGCCAACGAGTATATACTTGTTTCCATCTTGAAGACGGAACGGCCCCATAAAATCATGCCCCAGATGTCAAAGTATTCGCGAAACTTGGATGGAGTTTTGGGGCATCTCATCACGTTGCTTAATTTTCCTTGACGTTGACAAATTCACAATGGAGTGACAAAGTCAATGGGCATCCTTGTAGATGGTGGTCCAAAAGAATCCTAATCTAAGACCTTTTTTGCTTTGTAATTGGCACATAGTGTCCCCCAGAGTCCCACTGTGGCAAGCTTTAAGAATGTCCTAAAGCTTCATGCCCAGGAAACACAACTCTTATCACCTGATCAGCACAGATCTAAACAGAAGGGAATCATCCCATAAATAATTCTTGACATCCTTGAAGAATTTATTTTTTTGTTGGAAGTCCATTCCCTGATAACGAATACCCCCGCATTTGTAGTTTGCAAAATCGGCAAACCATGGGGTACTATCATCCTTTAAGAGCAATAATCCAAGGTTTCGAGAGGCAATTGCCTTCATTTATTTCCTTGTACTCTGGAACTTATCTTGGTGATGATTTTCCAGTCTTAGAAATATATCTGCAGCAAGATTTTACAGCTCCTTTTTTGTCTGAACATCAATGTCAAATTCTTGGAGCAATAGATCCACCGCATGAGTCTTCCTATCATCCCTTCTTGGCAAAGAGATACTTGATGGCATAATGGTCAGTATACACTATGCTTTTGGACATAACAAGATATGAACGATATCTCAAAGGAAACACCCACGGCAAGTAATCCTTTTCACGATCGGTAGTTAATGATTTGAGCTCGTTCATAGTCTTGCTAGCTAGTGCAAAGGTGAAATGCTTTTTTTTCTTTGCCGAGGACTGCCCCAATTGCGAAGTCGCTAGCATCGCACATCAGTTCAAAGTGCAAGTCCCCAGACGGAGCAATTAAGATCAAGCCTCAGTCATTTTTTCTTTTTGGTGTATAAAGGAATCGATACACTCATCAGAAAGAAAAATTGAGTCTCCTTTTTCAAGCAAATGAGGTCATAACGGGCAATTTTTTGAGAAGTCCTGAATGAATCGTCGGTAAAAACCGACGGCCAAAGAAACTACGGACACCCTTTGACAGAAGTCCGGATGGGGAGTTTAGCAATTACTTTGACTTTTTAGCTTATCAACCTCAAGTCCCGACTTAGAAATTTTGTGTCCGAGAACAATGCCTTCCTTTACCATAAAATGGCTCTTCTCCCAGTTTAAAGACAAATTGGTGTCCTCACACCGCTTCAACATCTTTTCCAAATGGGATAGCACATAGTAGAGAAAAGAGTCCCCCAAAGACGAGAAAGTCATCCATAAATACTTCCCATCGTTTTTTTATTTTTTCAATTCATATCGTGGAAGATTGCCACATACATCGTTTGGAACGTGCCAGGAGCCTTGCAATAGCCCAAAAGGCATGCGACTAAAGCGAAAGTTCCGTAGGGGCAAGTAAAGGTTGTCTTTTCTTGATCTTTGGGTCAATTGGGATCTAGAAAATAACCCGTGAATAGCCATCGAGAAACAGTAGTAATCGTTTCCTGCTAGTCCTTTCGAGCATTTTGGCCCATGTAAAGGCAATGGAAGTGGTCCTTTCGGTTGGCTTCATTAAGCTTTCTGTAATCAATACATACTCGCCATCCCGTGACCAATCGAGTGGGATCATTTTTTATTTTTTATTTTTTTTAGTTTTTTTTTTTTTTTATTTTTTTTTTTTTTTTTTTTTTTTTTTTTTTTTTTTTTATATTTTTTTTTTATTTTTTTTTTTTTTTTTTTTTTTTTTTTTATTTTTTTTTTTTATATTTTTTATTTTTTTTTTTTTTTTTGTTTTTTTTCATTCCATCATTGTGATGACGGTCAAGCCTCCTTTCTTTAGGTACACAGTGTACCGGGCTCACCCAAGGGCTGTCAGAGATGGGGTAAATTAATCCAGCGTCAAGGAGTTTTTCAACCTCCTTTTGATAACGTCGTGGATTTTGGGTTTACCCTTCTCTGACTTTGCACAGATGGTTCGTGAAGACCTCTCCATTAGAATTTTGAGTACAAAATTCTGTGCTAACACCCATTATATCGGAGAGTTTCCAAGCATGGCGTCGCTGTGGACTTGAGAACCTTTATAATGAGCTCCTTTTCCTCATCTTTTAAGTCTTTAGCAATTAGACAGCAACTTGTCGTCACCTTTCTAAAAATGCTATCTCAAGATGGGGTGGTAAAAACAGTTCCTGAGTTCAACCCCGGGAGGTTCATCAACTGAAGAATCAGCGGTTTAGCTCACAGAGTTTGAGCTCATTTTCTAGCTTCAGGCATTAATTGTTCACGATTTGGGAGGGGGAAGTGGTGGTTCACTGTTCAAAATTGCTTCTAGAGAGCATATTCCCCCTCAGGATCCTGATAAGTTGGATCAACTTCAGATGAAGTTGGATCATCTTCTAGAGCAAGAAACGAATCTGCTTCTTCCATTAAAAGAAAATCACTGTCCCCGAAAGGAGTGAGATTTGGAGAAGCAGTAGAAACAATAGGCTCAAAATATGGAGTGGGATTGCCACTCGCGATCACGTTTGAAAATCCTAGACCTCTTGAGAATACTCATCACAAGCCATATCGATGACGTCGATTTTGTTTACCGTCATATGGTTGTAGTCAGCTGTGTATTTTGAAGTTTGGTCCAGATTGAATGTGATGGCTTCCTTGCCAACACGAAGGGTAATCTCGCCTTCATAAACATCTATCAAAGCATGACTGGTTTTCAAGAAACATCGCCCGAGAATTAAAGGTACTCGGGGGTCTGGTTCAAAATCAACAACTACGAAGTCTGCTGGAAATTGGAACTTTCCCACCATTAGACGGACGTCTTTAGCAATACCGATTGGTTCAGTGATTGAACGATCTGCTAGCTCTAACGTCATGCAAGTTGGGGTTAGTTCGGGAAGAGCGAGATCTTTCCAGACGGAATAAGGCATGAGATTAATGCTCGCACCAAGATCGGCCAATGCGTTGCATGTAGTAATTCCCGTAAATTCACATGGAATCAGAAATCGGCCAGGGTCTCCAAGTTTCTTTGGTAACTTGTTGAGGATGACCGCTGAACAGTTCTCATTCAAAGGAGTTCTTGCCAATTCGCTCAATTTTTCTTTGTTTCCAATTAAGGTTTTTAAAGTTGAAGCAAATTTAGGCATGAGCATCAAGGCATCGGTAAAGCTAATCTCGAAACTTAAATCTCTAAAGATTTCATAGAATTTCTCGTTTTGGTCGTTAGCTTTTTCCTTGCGCCTTTCATCATTTCTTCTTGATGGAAATGGAATTGATGCTTTAGGAATTGGAGCAACATCAGGAGCAACATTGGGCTCAGGATTTGGATTACGAGTCTGAATTTGAACAACAGGAGGTTGGACGTCTTCGGTGCTTCCGTTATTAGCAGGAGGCATCGTGTCCTTTGTCACCTCAGCATCATGATTAACTGCATTCGTCCTTGATGGTAAACACCACTTCGGGTAATGAATACCTTTTAAATCTTCTTTGGGTTTGGTAACATGTTACCAGGAAAGAGTTTACCAGAATCGAATAGAAGCTGTATTAGCAAGTAACAAATTTTGAAATGTAACATGTCATCAAATTTGCCATTTGGGATTGCGGCAGGTTTGACCTTGGTTTTGCATTTTCTCAACACTGCATCATTGGCGGTTACATATCTTTCAAAATCTGTTTTGACACACCGAGTGTCTGAGAGCAGTCCTGATGCTACTGGTTGAGTGACCGGAGGTCGAAAATCTGACATTGGTTAAATTGTTTCCTCTGTTTATTGATTATTTATTCCTCGATTGAAAATTGTTTTGACTATTTGCATGAGATTCTGAACGGGAGGAAAACCAGAGGTCGAATTTGATTTGAACCATCGGAGGTCGATAACCAGAATTGAGCTTTGTTGAAATTGCTGCAGCGGCCTTGACCCATAACCTGGATATTGTCAATTGTACAGTTGCTGTTAGTGGCTGGTACAGTTTTGATAAGAATGACCTCCCCACAAGTTACACAACTTATGTCAACCGCATTAACGGGTCGTAAGCTTGGGGTTTGGTTCTTTCAAATCGAGAATTAAAGCCCTAACCATGTCTTTGAGTTCACAAAAACAATTGAGACGGCTGGGTTGAAGAGCTTGTACTCCATTTTAGCTACAAACAGCTATGTTTTTCTGTTGACGTAGACCTTAGACTTGCTCTCGATGATTTTTAAACATTCTCGAGGCCTTATTGTCTAAGAAGTTACCACCGGCACATAGTTCAATGAATCTTGATATTGAGTTTAGGGCATTATAAAAAGTATCGAGTTGATGCAATTCTGAAAACCATGATGAGGCATCCCCTTAAAAGATCATTGAAACGATCCCAAGCCTCATAAAACTTCTCATCAAATTTTTGCTGAAATCTCGTGATTTACATTACTGATATTTTGTTCGTTAGAGGAGGGAAAATTTTTTAATAAATTTCGCAACAAGATCATCCCATTGTTTCTATCGACCCGAGGGGTTCGTTTTTCTAGCCATAACCGAGGCTGCCCATCGAGAGAAAACGGAAAAGCAAAAGTTTAACCGACGTATATGTACGTTCGGAATCTTTCCATCGTAGAAGTGATCTGTTGAAATAACGGATGCGCGCATGTGGGTTACTTCTTTATCATTCCAAAAAATTGCTTGTTTTGGGAGAAGAAAAAAAAAAAAAAAAAAAAAAAAAATTCAGAAGACCCATGCTGTGATCTCAAAGTTATTTGCGGTGATTTCCGGAAAAACTATCGGCATCCTCGTAAACCCTCGGTGGTGCTTCGAGCAATTGCGCCATATAAGATTATCAGCAAGCCATCGTAACTATGGGAGGATTATCAGGTTTCTCAAGATTAGATGATTCAACAGAAGTTTGTCGGACTTGTGGTTGTCGACGTCTACGTGCTTGAGAACGAGTGCGCATGCACAAAATAGAAATATAAAAAGAAAATTTACACTAATTTTTTTTGTTTTTTCAATGATTAATTCACAATTGATTTTAACGGACAATGAGATAAGACAACTTAAACCAAATAATCTACTTACTTCACGGTAGCTCTCAAAAAGATAAACGCACAGGTGAGCGGAGGAGTAGGAATAGCGCGAAGCTTATTTCTCCTTTCGGGTCGTAGTTCCTAGGAACAACCCTCCTTATACCCACTTTATAGTTTGTTTAACTTTTCAAGGTGAGCCGTACGTTGTAAGAGACACAAAAGGCAAGTTTTTAAATCTTTTGTTCGAGTTGGGAACCAACAAGTTCACCGGAAGTTATTATGATAATACCTCAGTTGAGAATATTATATTTTGGTATTTTACCAATTTGTGAATTTTATTTTCTTTTTTTATGGACAATGTTTTTATATTTTTGGTTTTTTTCTTTGGTTTTTATCTGATAATTATACTAAAAGAAATGAAAAATATTTTTGTACTTTTTATATTTTTATAATAAAAGAAAATATTCACAGTTTCAAACACAAATGCCAAACGTAACGATAGACGGTTTCACAGCCTCCCCGGCAACGGCGCCAAAAATTGATTGGTGAGATTTACACTGTATATATATAATATATAATAAAATATAAAATATATATTAGTCTAAAAACAACAATCAATAAAACCGAGAAGTAGTATAGAATGTTCCCGGGTCGTTTATCCCCAACGAGGCTGGACTGGAAAATCGATACAATCGAAGATTTGAGTTTGAAGGAGAGAATTGAATTGAGAGAGTGAAAAAGTCAAATTAAACAATAACAAACAAAAACGTTTAAGAAAAACCTAGAAATTACGAAATTAAACTAGAAAACGAGAGCACGAATCCCGAACAAAGGGGGAAAAACCTAAAATCTTTAAAAATAACCCTACGAAGAATTTTTCACTTCTAAACTACTCTACGGGACAAATAACGAAGAATGAAAAAGACTAGACCGAAAACGGAGTTCGTTTGACCCAAAAACGAGTCAAGACAAAATCCCGCACCCGGACCGTTCTTTAAAAAAGGAAAAGTTGTAAAAATGACCCTACGAAATTTTTTGTATTTTTCCTACAAACTATATGACAAAAGAAAATTTTCTAAAAAAGCAAAATATTTTTTTGATAATTTTTGTATTTTTTATGAATTAAATAAACTTTTAACGAAATTAAATTATAAAAAATATTAAACTATTTCGAAAAATTCTGAATTTTTTTCTAAAAATACTTTACCCTATAAAGATCCTACGAAAAATAAGAAACAAAAATTTGCTTAACAAATAAGCCCGAAAATAAGCTTAAACAGCTTTATAAGCTTATTTGCCAAAACACCCTTAAATAATAAACCCCTTGAGTCTTTAACGAAAAAGACCCAAGGGCGCAGTGGTAAGTGGTGTGTGTAAAAGGGGAATGTATCGATTGGTCACGGGTTCGAGTCTTGCTCACCCGGACCAATTGTCTTTCCCCCTTTTTTTTTCGAAAACTCAAAGAAGCAAAGTTGTTAAGCTCGTGGGGCTTAACAACTTTGTCTTCTACAACTTTTTGCAAAAAGCTCTAAATAAGCTTAAAAATAAGCTTAAAGTTGACAGATTGGCTTAAATGGCTTAAAAGCAAAAAATGCTAAGTCTTTTGGACTTGTGTGGTCGTTTAAGCTAGGACTTAGGATAAAATAAGCTAAGAGGACTAAACCTAATCTAGATAAGCTGTAAAGAGCTAAAAGCTTAAGGCTAAATAAGCTATGAAGAGCTTATTATGACAGAAAAGCTAAACAAACTTAAGTCAAAAATTTACACTAAGTCCATTGTCTAATGAGAAGACAAAAAAGCTAATTTCTTGGCAAAAAGCTAAAAGGGATCCTAAGCTAATCTAAAAAGCACTAAGAAGGGTATGAGCTAAATTAAAATAAGCTGTTGAAAGGGGTTAAGCTTGACAGAAATACTAACAAGCTTAAAAGCTAAAAGGACTTAACTTTTGGACTTAAATAAGCTAAGAAAAAGGCTAAACAAGCTTAACACTTACCTAAGCTAACCTAAAAAAGCTATTAAGAGCTAAAAAGAGCTAATGACATAAGCTAAATAAGCACAAAGAAAAATGAGCAGTCCCTACACCTAAGTAATGCAAAAACAGTCAAATGCCAAGTTTGGGCTTAAAGATAAGCCAACAGATAAGCTTTTCAAAAGCTGAAATTTAACAAGCTTATACAAGAGCTTATAAGCTCTTGAAATAAGCCAAGAGGTTGGGCTTGAGTCCTCTTAAAGGCTAAGAAAAATAAGCCTAAAGTCTCCCCTTTCACCAGGAGGACTTTAAAGGCTAAGTCTCAAGGTGCTAATTGAACAGCTTGATTAAAGCTGTCCAAATAAGCTCTAAGTAAACAAATAAGCTAAACAGATTGAGTGCCCTCGAAGGGACTAGTGTCACCAAATTTTAGCTTTACAAACCATAAACCTTTCCTGATTGTTTTTTATGGTGAAAAAGGGTCTTTGCTTTTTTTAAAACTGTCACTTGGAAAACTTGGTGAATTTTGACTCACCAAAATCAAAAGACAAAGGGTTTGTTACAGCTTTGTTAACACCACAAAATACACCTTTTTGACACTTAAACTTAAACTCACAAGTGCTTAACTAAAGAAGCACTTGTGGTGTTTTTAAAAATCTCACAGTTTCAAAGAGGTTTTATAGACTTTTGAAAAACAATTTTCCAACTAAAAATCTTTTAAAAACAGCTTTAAACTAGCTCAAAGTTTGTGCTTAAACTGATTAAACAACCATAACCCAAAGACACAACCATTTTGACCCGTTTTAGGGCTTATGCCAAACACACCCTTAATTTTTAGAAAGGGGTTTTAAAGACTTAAAAGACTAAGTTTTGCTGAAATTTTAAAAATACTAACAATGCTTAAACACTTTAGGATTATAAAAAGATACAAAGAAAATCAAATAAGCACTTTAAAGGTAAAAATAAGCTAAGGACAAAATAAGCTTAATATGGCAGTTTTAACTAGTATTGCATATAAATGAAATGAAAAGCATCTAACAAGCAAACTTACACATTAATAAGCATAATAAGTACAAATAAGCTGAAAATGAAGCTAAATAAGCTATGCTACAGTAATTAAGCAAAATTTTAAAGAAAAGTACCTTAAATCCTTTTCACAAAAAGGATTTTTGTGAAGCCTAATAAGCTCTAAATCCTACCCCAAGCTTATAAATAAGCTTTAACTAAGCCATAACCCAATAAGCCATCCATGGTTGCTTATTCATCCATGCCTCTTTTTTATCCAACAGTAACTTGCTCTTTCACTTTTTTTTTCTTGAGTTTTTCTTAACAGTGGCTAACAACAGGTTCTTAAGGTGCTGAAAATTGAGAATTTAAAGGATTTAAGAACAAGGGAAACCTTAAAACACAAATAAGAAAAGCTTGCTTAAATTTTCATTTAACCAAAGGAGATTACCAGTACATAAAAACTTTTAACTAAAAAAAACTAAGAAATACTTTGTAAAATTACATAAAAAACTTCCACACCTTAGCCACAATGGCTTTACAATCTTTATATAGAAAAAAAGAAAACGACTTGGACTTTGTGTCTTCTCCCTTTGTGCTTTCCTGTAGACACACAAACAAAGGTGTGTTTGTTTTGTGAGTGGTTCACAGCCTCCAATCTTGGCCCTTCAATCCTTCAAAAATCAATCTTCCGTGGGATGATCCTTGAGAATGAGGGATTGCCACATTGTCATTCTTAGCAGCTGGGAAAATTAAGGAGGGGGGGGGGGGAATGATTATCCATGGGGGAATTGGGTTGCAGGGTAAAAGGAGGGTAGTTAACCCGTGATTTTGTCCTGGGTTTTTGGGTTTCAAAAATGGCGGGAAATAAAGTTATAAAAAGGAAAGGGGGTGACAGGGTGATAGTTTGTGGAAATGGCAAAGTTGACCCTCCAAGGTTATTTGTTTCATTGCATCCATGGTCCTTGTATTGTTATATCTTTTGGGGACTTGGCAAATTCAGTCCCCAAGAGTTATAACAATAATTGCACCACTCGTCCTTGGTGGTTAAAACTTCTAGGACTTGACAGTTTAAGCCCTTGTGGTGTAACTTTGCTCAAATGGCAGTTTGCACCCTTGCCTTTCATTTTCTCTTTTCTCTTATAAATATAAGTTTAGGGGTTTGGCAATTTCAACCCTTAAACTTATATTTCTTGATGTGTTGACTTTTTGGCTTCGGGGTTGACTTGGGTTGACTTTGGCTTTGACCAGTTGACTTTTCTGTTGACTTTTTGACTTTTCGGCTTCGATTTGGCTTTGTCTTTCACAGTCTTTTCCATTCCGAGTCCGGTTTTGTCGTTTTGGCTTTGTTTTTCGTCCTTTTCTTAAATATCCGTTCCTGCACAATACAATTAGCAAAACAAGCGTATATTTGGCATTTTAAGTCCGTTTTTGGTTATTTTAGCTCGTTTTTAAAGGTAAAAGGTATGTGTAATTAAGCACATACCAAACGTTTAATCGAGTTTAACCGGATACAAAATAGCATGGTCTAAAAGGTAAAGTGTCATTTTTAGTAAAATTGAATGACATTTAATTGAATTGATGAAAGTCATATAAAAGTTATTCCGTTACAATAACTGCATTAAATATCTGTACTTAACATATTAACTAAAAAACATCTAAAAACATATATTTGACGAGGCGTTCAGACCCGTGCGTTGCACCGAGCTTATTTTTTGAAAAAAATTGAACTTTATGATGCACAGAGTTTGCATAGAGTTGTTCTTTACGTAATGTTCAACGAAAAACGTTGAAGTATGAATCTAATGGTGCATCTTATTGAAACATGTATCGCAATTCTTAGCCAATTTTTTAAAAATAAGTTGAGTTAACCTCGAATATAACATAACCGTTAAGTGTTAAACCCCAGATCGACTCGATCAATTCATGTAGCTGTTGGTTATTGGTAGGCCCAGATCAGGGTGAAAATAATCAATAACTTAGCTAATTACCAAGATGGTTACCAGATATCACTTGAAGTCGTGTAATCACTTTCCAAAGAAGATTATTCGACCATATGCTTGGGTATCACGAATACCCCATTGGGATAAAACCAAGTGCAGTTCTTATTTTTGGCACAAATCAAGAACTCTTTCGTTTTTAAGTGTTTATGTTTTTTGTTGTTTTTCCATGCAATTGTGATAATCTCTTCCATAATTATCCTTCATAATTTAGGAAATTAGTGGTTACATGACCAAATTAAATGTGATCATTTAATGCAGTTAAACCTGCCACTTAAGCAAAAGTTGTTACAAACATTTAATGTAGTCAAACCTGCCACTTAAATGTTTGTAACCACCTATTTAATCTAACCACTAAAATAGTCATGGAAAATCAGATGACTTTGATGGAGTGTACACCTCCCCCCGCGTAACCTTCAAACCCATTTCAAGTATGACCCGATCCCACAATTGAACTAAATTTTGAACAATCCTCCCCAATTTATTACAATTCCTTTGCATGAAAATTAAAAATTAAACAAAACAAGTACATAAACAAAAATATCCTGAGGATTGAATTTCCATATTAGTACATTACACGTTCAAATATTCAAGAATCAGGGTGTTTTAAAAATTGAACCCTTCAACCCATTTGAATACCTGAAGATAAAATACACACAAGTTTTTAAACACTTAAAAACTCCTGACACTATACATGTCATGTGTCCATATCCAATTCATAAATGTTGTAAGAGCCAAAGTCCATGCTGCCTAAAGCGGCAAAACTTCAAAATTTACATAGGTGGTTCCTCTTTATTCATGCTCATGCTAAGCACTTTTTCAAATAATTTAACCATTGAGAAGTAGAGACTTTATCCTCTTTTTTAGCAGGTTCCAAGCACATCCTTGGGATGATTGTAAAACATGTGCTTCAGTCCACTGAACGTTCAGGTTTCCACATGAAACTCAACTACCAAGTTTCCTTAGTAGAGAATTAGGTGTCCTAGCATTTAGAGACTTGGTTGGAATAATCTCATCCCTTTAGCAGACTTTAAAACCAAGTCTCTAGCCACTCACTTCGTCAGGTGATCAGCTAAATTTTGTTAAGACCTCACAAACTTTATAGATACCACCCTATTCATAATAAGTTCATGAATCATTCTATGCCTGACACCTAAGTGTCTAGACTTCTCATTGTACATTTGGCTATAAGCCTTTGCCAATGTAGCAACACTATCACAATGGATAGATATAGGTGATATAGGTTTAGACCATAATGGAATCTTAATAAGCAAGTTTTTTAACCATTCAACTTCCTTACCAGCAGCTGCTAAAGCAACAAATTCAGATTCCATTGTTGAACCAGTGATGCAAGTTTATTTCTTAGAACCCCAAGAAATTGCACCTCCACCAAGCAGGAATACCAAGCCCACTAGTAGACGAATATCTTCAGTCTTGCTGAACAACTTGCCATCAGTGTAACCTTTCTAAACTGAAGGCTAAACCAATTATAAGTCATTTATCCCAATGTTTCTCAGTACTTCAGTACCATCTGAATTGCTTGCCAGTGCTGAGTACCAGAATTACTAGTATACCTGCTCAGTTTACCCATTATAAAAGCAATATCAGGCCGTGTACAAGTCATGGCATACATCAGGCAGCCAATCACCCTTTGAGATACAGTCTGACCATTATTGGGCATCAGCTTCTCACTTGTATCCATAAGAGTACTCACTCGAGTGCAATCAAAGTAATTGAATTTCTTTAGTACCTTCTCAATATAATAAGAATGAGAAATTGCTATCCTATTACTTTTATGTTTAATCCTTATACCCAGGATAACATCGGCCTTCCCCATGTCCTTCATAGAGAACCTTGATGACAAAAATTTTTTTGTCAGGTCAACCTGAACTCGGTCAGTGCCAAAGATCAGCATGTCATCAACATATAGGTAAATGATGACTCCTTTACCAGATTCATCAAATTTGCTATATACACATTTGTCAACATGGTTAAGTAAATAACCATTAGACAAAACCACTTCATCAAAATTTTGATGCCATTGCTTAGGTGCTTGGTTTAGTTCATAAAGAGACTTAATTAGTTTACACACCTTGTTTTCATTTACAGACATGATGAAACCCTGAGGTTGGTTCATATAGACCTCCTCGTCTAATTCACCATTCAAGAAAGTTGATGTTGTAAGGAATTTACATATAAATAAAGGATTCCGTTTCTTGGATTTGAGCCTATGGGAGATGCACACGTAGATTCTTGGTAATATTAATTAAATAGATTGAGATATTAATTTATTAAATGTTAAACATTAAGGACGTTAAAAAGGAAATCCAGGAAAAAAAGGAAAATGGGCTATGGCGCCCTTCATTTGCGCTATGGAGTGATGTGCTGGGGCTATGCCCCTTCCCTTTGCTCTAGTCGGCCGAATAACCCAACCCAAAGGAGGTGGGTTTTTGCTTATTAACCAAGTATGGAGAAAGGCTATAAATAGATATTAGAGATTCATTAGTTAAAAAACTCTAAATCTCTCTTTCTTTCTCTTTGTGCTTGCTCGACCGAAACCATTTATAGGGGCGTTCGGTTTTGCTTTGTTCGACGGCAAGGAAACAAGAAACATAGTTTCTTGTGTTGATTTGATTCAAGGTTTTTCAAAAGCGATTGTTTAATACTATTAGTACTAGCATACTCTATTGCTAAGAACGTATTGTGTATAAATCCGTAAAGAGGTCATACTTTGATCTTTATTGTTTCATGATTGAAGAATTGCTAAAAGGTACACGTTTTCTTTTACTTCTTGTTATGTTAATTTATATGACTATATGAAGATCATACGTGTTTATATTCCGCTGTGTAGTCGTATTTATTAATAGTTAATATGGTCTTTATGTCTACTAATTTCAACAGTGGCGTCAAGAGCCGGTCAAATAGATCTATAAATTACACAATTGTTATCAAGAACGTTAAAAATTGCTAGGTTTTGATGTTTTCTTAATTTTTTATGATGATCTTGTGTTCATAAACCCTTATTAGGGTTAATAAATTTAATTAGACAAAACCCTAAGATGTATGCAATTTTTTATTTGATGGATATCGTAGTTTAATTGTTAATAATCGGTATGTATTAATTGTTAATATGAATCTTCTCGCTTTATTAAACGTTAATTGATGAGATCCATGGTGAATCTTGCAAGTTTACCATGGATGATGACATGTGATATATGATATATGAATGTATAATAATTGTTAAGTGTTAAACATGCATAATTGATGATAAAAATCGGATCTTGATGTGTATTAGTTGAATTTTACGTTTTTCGTAAGTGTTATGACACCTGTTAGTAAAAAAATCATAATAAATTCATCCGATATCGAAAAAATTTGAAATTTTTGTGGGTGGTCCACGACTCGTAGATCTACAACTTTGTAGTTTTGAGCTAAGGCTCGAGAAGACTCTAGCTACACTCTGACGTGACCTGAAGTGAAATTTAAATTGTTTTGACAGTTTTATGCTATGTGTCTTTAATTTAAATCACATAGATTTTATCATCAATTGGTTATGCATGTGATATGTGATTAATGTGTTAATCGGATATATGTTTTAGTTGTTTATGTTTATTTGTTTGCTTTTGATAAGTTGTTATGTATTGTACATCAAAGCAAAGGGTTTTTGGAAAAACAAATATAAACATGACTAATGATTATCGAAATAAGATTTATTATGGACCATATAATGCAAAAAAAGTCAAAAGTGGATTCGGCTTACATCCGATATAAAATCTTCCATGATTAGACTAGCAATTTATAGTTCATAATGTGTTTTTAAATTATAGTTTTTATAAAATTCATGATACAAAGATGTTGCATGCTCTTTGTACATGGTTTTGACTCGTCAAAAATTTATACCCTTTAAAACCTAAGTCTTTTTGCCATCCAACTAGAAAAACACTTGCACTTACTCTTCCATGATTAGTGAGACTTATTCATAGTTTTGTGACCCAAGGTGATATAATACACTTATTAGTGAGACGTTAAGTGTTATACAATCACAGTTATTGTTGGACCAACTTAATCAAGTTAAGATAAGAGAGACCTTAACTCGTGGCATATGATGGGATAAACATGCTCACTTTTTCACGTTTGAGTGTTCACATGTGATGTACATAAAGTAGAGTCCCATAATGTAGGAGTTGTATTAGATACAATTATTAAATGTTATTTACCCTTGAATTACCATCATCACTAGCAGATCAACTGATGCGGTGGTGGTTATGTCAAGGTGGATCCTAGCTTTATCGAAAATTAATTGTTTATTTTAATAAGCATGGGTATTTAATTTTCTTTAAAGAAAGTATTATCGAAAATACTAATGTGAACTTTTGTTTATTTGTAGATGGCACTCAACAATGCCCAAACCAAGACAAACAGTTTGGCTTTCAGGTCAATGCTTGAGAAGCATCAACTTACTCGACCAAATCTTAATGAGTGGTTTCGTGCGCTTAAACTAGTTGTACGTACCGAGAAATTACAGGATGTTTTTGAAACAGCCTTGCCACCTGCACCTGCCGCAGGAGCTGATGCACAAGCTCTTGCAGATTGGACTGTTCTTTTTTATCGTCACAATGAAGTTGCTTGTTTGATGCTTGGAACTATGTCTCCAAAACTCTATCAGCAATTTGAAAACAAATCTCCTCAAGAGATGATTACTGAGCTCCAAAAGATGTATGGAAAACCTCCGGGTGTTGAACTCCAAGAGTTGGTGAACATGTTCCATTCATGTAAGCAGGCTGAAGGACAATCCGTTAGCGATCATGTTCTATTGATGAAAAGCTATCTGGATCAATTGGCTACACTCAACTATGCTTTTCCTGATAAAGTGTCTATCAGTTTTATCTTGAATTCACTTTCAAGTGAATTTCAAGCTTTTGTGCAAAATTACAATATGCAATCAATGGAGAAGACAATAAGTGAAGTGCATTCATTGCTTATTGAATTTGAGAAAAGCATTAAGAGGAACAAGCAGCAAATTGTTGGTGCTTCCTCTACACCACATGTGATGGCGATTCAAAGTGGTAGAGTCCAGAAGAATAAACCGCAAGGTAAGGCTAAAGGGAAAGAGAAAGGTAAGGGTCTTAAAAACTCTTATCCTACTAAACCCAAAAAGCCTCAACCTTACAAGAAAGAGCGTCCGGCAAAAGATGGACAATGTCACCACTGCAAAGAGGAAGGACATTGGAAAAGGAACTGTCCTTTGTATCTAGCTGAGTTGATGAAAAAGAAGAAAACTGGAGGTCAAAATGTTGCATCCACTTCTTCAGGTATTTATACTATTGAATTATTTGCATTTCCTAAAAATTCCTGGGTGTATGACACTGGTTGTGGTACTCACATTTGTAACACAAAACAGGGACTTAGAGGAGCAAAGAAGCTGAAGCGTGGTAGTCTCTACTTGTACGTGGGCAATGGTGTGCGCGCGGAAGTGGAAGCTATTGGAAGTTTTGACTTAGTTTTACCAAATGGTTTAATTATTGTTTTAGACAATTGTCATTATGCACCTTCTATTACTAGGGGTGTTGTTTCAGTTTCTCGTTTGGTTAATAAGGGTTTTACCCAATGTTTTACGGATTTCGGATTATCAGTTTCAATGAATAATATGATTTATTTTAATGCTATTACTGTTAATGGTATTTATGAAATTGATATGCGTGATTCTACTTTACCAATCGTTAATTCAATGTATTCTATTAGCAATAAGAGAACCAAACCTAATTTGGATTCTTCTTATCTTTGGCATTGTCGTCTTGCACATATAAACAAGAAACGTATTGAAAAGTTGCAACATGATGGACTTTTAAAACCTACGGATAATGAACCGTTTGATCAATGCGTATCCTGTATATCTGGTAAGATGACAAGAAAACCTTTTTCACATAAAACTGAGAAAGTTAAAGATGTACTTGGATTAATTCATACTGATGTTTGTGGTCCACTTAGACATGTGTCAAAGAAAGGTGCTAGTTACTTCATTACCTTTACTGATGATTATAGTCGTTATGGTTATGTTTATTTACTTAAGCATAAACATGAAGTCTTTGAAACATTTAAGGTATTCAAGAATGAAGTTGAAAATCAACTCGGAAAGACTATTAAGGCCATACGATCAGATCGTGGTGGTGAATATATTAGTCAAGAATTTAAAGACTATCTAAAGGCTTATGGAATTGTTCAACAGCTTACACCTCCTTACACGCCACAACATAATGGTGTGTCTGAGAGGCGTAATCGTACCTTGTTAAATATGGTTCGATCAATGATGAGTCTTACAACTTTGCCGTTATCCTTTTGGGATTATGCTCTAGAGTCTGCTGCACGCATTCTCAATATGGTTCCAACCAAGAAGGTAGACAAGACTCCGTATGAACTATGGCATGGAAAAGTTCCTAACTTGTCTTACTTAAAGGTCTGGGGATGTGAGGCACATGTGAAACGTCACACGCCTGATAAACTTCAACAAAGATCTGTTAAGTGTATCTTCGTAGGATACCCTAAGGAAACTATGGGTTACTATTTCTACTACCCACCTGAAAACAAAATAGTTGTTGAGAGGTATGCAGATTTCTTGGAAAAGGATTTCATACTTCAAAAAGAGAGTGGGAGAAACGTAGAATTAGATGATGAAGATATTTTACCTTCTGAAAACACTAGCGAACATCCTATTGAGGAAGAAAGTCTTGCCCCGATTGTCTCTCAAGAAGAGGATGTTGTTCCCGTTCGTAGATATGTAAGGACACATAAAGCTCATGATCGATTGTGTCTAAATGTAGAGATCGATCTAGATCGACTGTCCTTCAATATTGAAGTTGGAGAGCATAGTTTAGGGGATCTTAATGAACCTGCTAATTATAAAGCAGCTTTATCGGACCCTGAATTTAAAAAAAATGGCATTTGCTATGGAACGAGGAAATGCAATCCATGAGTATAATAAAGTCTGAAAATTTGTAGTGCTTCCACCAAAATGCAAAAGTTGTTAAGTAAGTGATCTACAAGAAGCAGACAGATATGGATGGCAAGGTATACATTTACAAAAAGCTCGACTTGTTGCAACGGGTTTCACTCAAACTTATGGTGTTGACTATGAGGAAACATTTTCACCTGTTGCCGACTTATATGTGCTATTAAATATCATAGCTATAGCAGTGTACCATGACTATGAGATTTGTGCAGATGGACTTTAAAACCAACAACCCTACCCGCGTTCTTGAATGGTTTTCTTAGAAGAAGAAATCTATATGGAACAACCTGAAGAGGTTTATTGATCATAATCATCCAGTAAAGTAGTAAGCTTCAAAGATCCTTATGTTGACTTTAACAAGCATCTAGGAGCTGGAATAAGAATTTATGAGGAAATCAAAAAGTTTGGTTTTCAAGCCAAAATCTTGGAGTACCATGTGTCAGTATTTAAAAGGTGCTAAGGGAGTAATGTTAATTTATCCTAATCCTTATATGGTTGGGATTAGACATAATATTTAATGGGGAAATCATATACCAATATGCAAGAAGTTTAAGGACTATCTTGGTAAGTGTTTTTTCTATGAAAGAGTTAGGAGAAGTCGGGGGCGTTTATCTTGGAATAAAACTATAGAGATAGATCAAGGCGGTTGATTGGATTAAGAAGTCCAAAATTGCATATCTTAACAAAATCCTTAAGAGATATAAAATGGATAATCAAAACGTGGTTCATTTCAAATGCAAGTTTGATCTTTATTAAATAAACTCAATTGTGCTACAACATCTGCAAAGAGATGAGAGCGTATTGCAAAATTCCTTATGCTTCGTAAGGACTATAGGAATCCATTATGTATGTTATGAGGTACACAAGACTTGATGTGGCGTTCGCGCAAAACATCACAAGCCGATTTCAACAGAATCCTGGTGAAGCTTCTCACTGGACTGCTTGTGAAAAATATTCTAAAGTAAGTATTTAAAAAAACTAATGATACGTTTTTGGTGTAAGGAGGTAATGCTGAAAGCAGAACGCAAGTTAAATGTTTATTGTGAAGATAGGGAATCGAGACCGTTTAGAGAGACACTAAATCTCAAAAAACTGGGAATGTCATCATTATGAATGGGGCGCAGTGGTATGGAACAGCTCCAAAACAAAGTACTACAGTACAGACAAGGGCCATCGAAGCTGAATATAAGAGCTGCTTTTTAAAAAGAAGCTTGCAAAAGAATCTGTTTGATAAGGAAGTTTATAGATGAACATGGCGTATATTCCTTCAAATGACATCCTTAAAGAAGAATTTGTGACAATGGTCAATACTCAATTTATCAAAACAGCAAAAGAATCAGGAATTCAGAAAGGAGTCAGACACTTTAAAAGAAAATATCTTATATCGTGAGTGCAAGAAACAGCGAAATTGATATTGTTAAAGTTCATAAGATGAAAAATCTAGCTGATCCGTTACGAAAGTCCCTTACCGGTCCTAACTTACTCGACATGCTAAGAAGCCTGGGTCTTTCGTCTTGCTAGTAGTTTTATTTACTGTATTTTAGTATATGGAAAAAGATATTGTCAAACACTGTAATTGTTATGAATTGAAGTATTTATATGATTCGTTTTCATTATAATTATTGGATCCGTATGTTTATTTTTTTTTTTTTTGCATTTTAATCCATGAATAAAAATGTTATTCTAAATAGTCTTGTCGATCAATTATATGGGAATAAAATTGAATCAAAGACATAGTTGAAGTGTTTGGTTATATTCCGTTGAGAATATTTAAAAACGGTTCCCATCTCAGCAAATACCGATAAGCACTAGATTGCAATGGTCGAACATCTCCAAACGCAAGTCCCACACCACATTTAGGATCGTCGTCATCAAGTGAAACTTGTAATGATTTACGGTTACGAAATCCTTAGACTTGAAGATTCAAGTTAGTTTTTATGTTATGATGGCTGGTTACTATTGATATAGTTCTAAAACTACCCTAACAAGGAGTAGCCATAAAGAGTATATACAAAAGTAATCAGAAATATATGATACGATACTTAGAGTCAAGATCGAATTTGTTCATTCAACTGGATTTGAAATAATAATGCTACTGGGCCCCTTGGCTTAAATAATCAGATCGTGTGTCTGTCCAGACCCAATTGGTAAATCTGTGATTTGTCCAGATTAGATGGTAATCATGATTTAATTATGAAACAACGAGAAACAAAATTGTTTAAATAGAATGAACTATGATCCATATCATTTTACATTGCATTTGAGAAACAAAGGGATTGTAAATGAAAAATCATAAAAATGTATTTTGGGAACTACACTCTAGAGTATCCTGAGCATTGGTGGTTGCTAGACGCTAAAACCATGTTATTATATTATATTATGTTACATGTCCAAGTGTTGAGCTGTAAAGAATTACAGAACCGTAAATAATATATGTCCCGAAATGCTACCGGCCTTTTGGAGAGTTGCACCAAATACTAAATCGTTGGATTCAATAAATATAATTAATTAATTTATATTAATTGTGTAAATAATAAGATAACGATCGTTAATTAATTAGTTGTACCTTAACGGACTTTATTTAATTGTCGTTAAATGTTAACAATAAAGGCGACTTAATGTTACATAAATGAATAAAAGAGAACGTTTTCTTGGTTTGTGGCTAGATTTTGGCCGGTTAAACCTCAACAAAGGAGGTGAAAATTTGTTTCCTAAAAATACATTCCTATGCTATATAAACAAATCAACCAAGGCTCATTGTTTGTGTTATTTTGTGAAACCCTAAAAGCAAAACTTTTTTTTTCACTTCCCCTTCTCGTCTGTTGAATCCATCGTGGCTACACCTAACCAAGTGGGGAAAATACCGATTTAATTAATCAACGTAAGTAAGTTTTGTTTTGCTTAATGTTTATAACAAGAACGTACATTCTAATAGAATCGCTTAACAAACGTGTGTACGAATCCAAAGAGAGATCATACTTTGATCTTATATTGTTCTTGATTTATTAATTCAAGATTTGCTAAAAGATACGTTTTTCTTTTATTATTATTATGTTAATTTATATGACTATGTGAATGATCTTAAATGTTAGTCTTTCGCTGCGTGCTCGTATTTATTAATAGTTAATATGATCTTAATGTCTACTAATTCCAACATTACAAACATCTAATTGGTTCATACACGCAACGCTATTATATAGCAATAATGTGTTAATCATTATTTTTCTTGCTAATCCTTGTAATTTTGAAAACCCAATCACTGTTTCCACCCTTGATTGTAATTAGGCTGCTGTTGTGGAAAGAGCACAAGAAAACTTCTTAAGCAAGTATTTTAGGTATGTGTTGGATGTTTCAACTGAAAAAGGTCTTGCGAATTTGGATGTTTCACCATGGTGCATGTTCAGTTACTCAAATTTGTATTTTTCTTGTATGGAAGTGTGTTGCTTTTGTTCTCAAGGTATGCGGTACCCGATGGCATGATGGGCAGATAATGGAGTAAGTATATGAATTGGATATGATAATAACCGCTCACCTCCTGCATTACGCTAGGCCAACTTGATGTACTGCTACTTTTTGTATTTGTTAGCTTTTAAAGTCTTCAGCATAGCCTTAACGGCTATATTTAGGAAAATCTGTATAAATTGTCTAATTATTAGAGGATTGTTTTTTAACGGCAATTGTTTCTCACCTTATACCGCATGTCTCATAATATATCTCACAAATGACTCCAGCGAGGTTTGAACATCTAGGTTGGTGGGCAACTCACATACCACTAGACCAAAAGCCTTAGGTAATCGTCTAATTATACTAGTTTGTTTTCGGATGGCTTTTATTAGCTATCCGAACCGGTGGCCAGTTCGATTTTCAAAACTATATGTACCATAAATTTGTTAGCATATAATTGTATAAAGGTTAGTGTATTTTATTAGTTTGTATAATGTGTATTATAACATATATACTTTTTCATTTTAGAGGTGTTTTAAAAATAGAGTTATGATATATAGGCCTACATAATAGACATACAAATAGGCTTAATCCATTCACATTTTGACAAGTGTCAAACACTCATTCTCTCTCCTCATATTCACCAATCAGATTTTTCATTCCACCAATCATAATTGTAGGTCTATTTTTAAGCACACTACTTAGGCCTACATTAATTAGTGTGTTTAATTAGTTTATGCTTCGAATTATATTGTAGTTTGTGTAGATTGTACATTGTGAAAATATTATTGTACTTTTGAGTAATGTGGTGTTTTAATTGGTTGTATTTAATTAGGTAGGTATGCTTTTAATTGGTTGTACAATGTGTATATATCATTGTACTTTTAACTAATTTGGTGTTTTAATAAGCGTAATGCTTTCCTATGGTTATAAAATGTGTAGATATGATTGTACATTTATGTAATGGGGTATTTTAATTAGGAGTATTAATTATGTTTGTAAATTGTCAAAGATTTAATAAATAATGTTTGTACACTATGCTTAAATGGTTGTAACTTGAAAATTCAAGCTTTCTATTTTTAGAATGCAAAGATGCTTAATATGTAGTATAGATATGAATAAGTTGATTAATCGAGTATAGTAGATATTTCCTCCGCGAAATAAGAAAGTTTTCAAAGTGAGTATGATGTATGACTTATTTAAGTTATTTGAATCGTACTTGTTGAAAGTTATGCAAGAGTTAGCTTGCATATGATGCCATGATTGGCTGGCCACCACGACGCGACAGCCTATCACGACATGGGGTATGGTTGCTCGTCCATGGGGACAAAATGCGCCTAATAACCTTCCAATATATCCTTAAAACCTTTAAGGAGACGAAGAGTGTGAAACCATTCAAGCCAATCATTGTATGAGAATAAATCCGGGCAATCAAACTCCCACCATCGAGCCAGTTTGGTAGTAATGTTCCGGGCCATAGAATAAGAGAAAAAAAGATGTGAGCATGACTCCCCTACACAGCTGCAAATAGGGCAAGTGATAGAGGGAATTTCAATACCCCGAAGAGACAAATTAAGCCTAGTTGGGAGCTTATCCAAACTCACTTTCCAAGCCATGATGTTAATCTTAATTGGGACTTCCAAAACCCATCTAGTAGGAGCACCAACCGCGAGAAGAAGATGATCATCTATGAAAAGGCGAGTAGATTTAATCGAGAATTCACCCGAGGAATCGAGGGACCAAATCCATCTATCATTAGAGACCGAGAGAATGACAGAGTTAACATCTTCGATGAGTTTGGAGAATTGCTCTTCTTCTAAACTTCCACGAGGGAGTCTTCTAAAAGAACAGGAAATAGAGCTAGCGTTGATTTTTTCTGCCACCGTAGAGTTTTTATTGCAATCTAAAGCAAACATACGCGGGTATAATTGCTTAAGGGGGATATCAGTAAGCCAAGAATCAACCCAAAATAAAGTATTCAACCCATTTCCCACTTTCCTTTTCATATGAGACAACAAGTTAATACCTTTGCTAGACAAATTTCCGCATTCACGAACAATAGTAGTCCAGGTAGAAGAGCGAGCGAACTTACCAGTGTTGTCTAAAGCTCCACCATCGCCAAACATAGCTTTAATGACCCTATACCATAAAGAGGAATCCTTTGACCTGAACCTCCATATCCATTTGAATAAAAGAGCACGATTTTGAGCGAAGAAACTCGAAATACCAAGCCCTCCTTTTTTCCTTGAAACCATTATTTTTTCCCAACCAATCATAGACATTTTATTCTCATTAATATCAGCACCATTAAAGAATCTCCTGCGAATGGACTCCATCTTACGTAAAACACCAACAGGAGTTTTATAGATTGACATCAGGTATATAGGAAGCGAGCTAAGGACAGCTTTATTCAAAGTAAAACGACCACCTATAGAAAGCATTTTAATTTTCCACTTAGATAAACGGGATGAAAGTTTTGCAATAACCTCGTCCCAAAAGTTACTTCTAGAGCTGGAAGAACCGACCTTAACACCCAGATAGTTAAAAGGCGAGGAGAACGTGTTACAACCAATGACATTAGCAGCCACATCCACTTCTTCTTGAGAGGTACCAATGCCCATAATCTTACTCTTTTGAATATTGATTTTGAGCCCCGACGCCAAGTAGAAACATTTAAGCATATTAACTATAGTGATGACATTCGCCTTATCCCATTTACCAATGAAAACAGCATCATCCGCATAAAAGAGATGGGATAACGTTAAAGACTCATCAATACGAATACCTTTGTAGAGCCCGGAATTCAAGATATTGTTGAACGAAATGTGCAAACTTTCCATCACCAAAATAAAGAGGAAAGGAGAAAGAGGATCTCCCTGCTTCAAACCTTTATAAAATTTGAATTCTGATGAGGGACTTCCATTAACCAGAATCGATCCCATTGCCGAAGAAAGACACGCTTGAATCCACCCTCTCCATTTAACACCAAAACCAAAGTTATTTAGAACCCCGTCTAAATAATCCCATCTTACCGAATCGAAGGCCTTTTCAAAATCAGCTTTAAAAATCATAGCTTTGATTTTATGATACTTACACCACGAAATAAGCTCGTTAAGAATAAAAGGGCCATCCAGGATTTGACGTTTAGAAATAAAGGCAGTTTGAACGTCACTAATCAGATCAGGCATAACAATGCATAGGCGATTGGACAAGATCTTGGCAACGATCTTGTAAAAACTACCAATGAGGCTTATTGGACGAAAATCTTTCACCATCTTTGCATCCAATGATTTAGGAATAAGAGTAATAAATGAAGAATTACTTCCAGGAGGAAACTTACTAGAAGAGAAAAATTCCTTGACAGCATTAACCACATCATGCTGAATGATGTTCCAATATTTTCGAATAAATTCGAAGGAAAAACCATCCGGCCCTGGAGATTTATTAGTGCCACACTCCCAAACCGCCTTCTTAATTTCTTCTAAAGAGACATCACTTTCAAGGTCCGCATTCTGGTCTATAGAAATCTTTTGAAACATATGTGAATCAAGATTAATAGTCTGACCTGTAGGCATAGAAAAACGATTAGAAAAGTGTTCGAGAAATTCATTCTTCACTTTGGGAGGATCTTCAATCCACTCTCCATCGACAAGAACACCACGAATAGCAAGTTGAGACCGTTTTTTATTAATGATCCCGTGAAAATACTTAGAATTTTCATCACCTTCGATAGCCCATTGGATCTTGGCCTTTTGGGCCAAATCAGAAGAGTGTCGCTTATCAAGATCATGTATATCTTTCAAAAGGGAGATTCTTTCATTAATAATATCGTTATTACTCAAGAATGCAAAGATGATTAATATGTGATATATATATATATATATATATAATTATGAGTATTAATTATATTTGTAATTGTCAAATTTTAATTAATAATGTTTGTACATTATTCTTAACTGGTTGTAACTTGAAAATTCAAGCTTTCTATTTTTAGAATGCAAAAATGCTTAATATGTAATAGATATTCATTTCTTAACGATTAAATTAATCTTTAAAATAAAATATTCATTTTTTAAGTGTATATCTTAGCGGAAGGTCTATTCCGAAATGTATGGGTATGATCTATCTACACTTTACATCTTACCTCTTCATATCCTCGTCAGGCGAGATTGGATTGCGTTGTTTTTGTTGTATTTTTTTAAGTGTAATTTTCAATAAAAGAAAAGAAAACATTAATTTTAAATCAGAAAAAAAGTATATGTAAAAAACTAAACTACACTGTTATTAAACTTCGATTTTCTCATTTGGCAAAATCAAACATCTGATTTGTCAACAAAGCTAAAGTTATATCTTATTTTTTTCAAAACCGAAAGAGATTATATTTTTATATAAGAAATAAATATGCATTACCTTATAAGCCTGTTTTATGAGTTTTAGACATTACGTTATATTCTGATTTGTTGATAATATTTGCAATTTAAGTTCAAAACTTTTTTTTAAATGACTAATGTTAAATTTAGTTTTATAAACCTAAGTGTAAATAATTAATTTACATAGCTTTTATCACATTTAAAGATTTTGTAGTCTGTAGATCTATTGGGTATATTTAAAGTTAAAAACATGCATTAAAAGTTAGAAAAATGATTGTTGTGCTTATTAATTATGCTTATAAACGTATTTAATGATTTGATTGGCTTATTTGAAAAAAACGATTGGTGAGAATTTAAAGAGAGAAAATGTATAATACAGTAGAAACTCGATAAATTAATACTCGATTATTTAATAAACTCTCTAAGATAATATTTTTTGCCGGTCCCGACTCGGGGATAGGGTGCTAAATTAATAATTCGCTAAAATTATAAGATAATACATTTTTGATAATTTCTTTAGACCCCATATAAAATATAAATTAATAATTCCTTATATATAGCATATTACATGAATGATTTATGAAGGTTTCTTGAAAAATGACTCAATTGTCTTTTGTTTTTTGTTGAAATCAATTTCCCCTTGAATCTCGTCTCTAATTTTCCTTAGCATGGTAAGAACTTCTGGTGTTGTTTTCTCATAGCTCAACAAGAAATTGTTCAATGTGATTGCCGCTTTAATAGCTTCGTTTCGCGAAGGGGGTTCCATTGTAGAACTTTCATCATCTTCTTCATCGATATCATCTTTATTAATTCCAATAACGCTTTCAATAATTTCTTCATCAGTCAACAACTGTGCAACTACATTTTCTTCTGGGTGAGTCAGAACATCTTCGACATCCATTGCATTGCGATAACCCAACTCTTTGATCAAATTCTGGAGTTCTTGAGTGCTTTCACCACCTTCATCTGAGTTCTCAAAAGTCATGTTATCTGTTGATCGAAGTTTACAATGACGAAAGCAGTTCGCAATTGTATTTGCACTAACATCCATAGTCCATGCTGAAATTGCAAGATTCATTGCATCTAATACATTTATTTTTGCTGGATTTGGAACCCCTAATTCATAACCCTCCAAAAGACTTCTATAAAATCGACGACGATAATGGGCCGTTCATTTGATATACATGCATTGTATACAATAATTAATAAAATATTAATTAATATATAGAGAATTTTTCTTCCAACCATTTGTATACTATAAATTAATAAAATATTAATTAATATATAAATTAATAATTATTAATTTATCGATTAATTAATAACTCTTTTAATTAATAAATTTTGGTGGTCCCAAGTGTATTATTTTATAGAGTTTCTACTGTACTCACTGAGTCATAATCTAAAAAGAATGAAAATGAAAATCTTTTTGTTCCTGCTTCCATGGGGTATGACCAAGAAATGGTTCCAAAAACCAAAGACTGGGTTGAGAGACTCAATCCTGACAGCAAACTTCCAAACTTTAATACTGGAAGAATTCTAGTCCCTGAAAGTCAAGCTGTCAATGAGTCTCTTGAACCCACTAAAACTTTAAATACCCCTGACTCATCCAAAGATTCTAAAGCTGAATCCCATACTCCACTAAGCTTCACCAAGCTCAGAGTTAATGCCATTGACCTTTCAACCCCACTCTCCAAAAGACAGACCATGCTTAAGTATCATGAAACATACAAAGCCTGAAACATAGGATTATTCTAACA
>BQNB010012108.1:0-79913 GCA_026074375.1 Tanacetum coccineum
CATGTTAAAGTGGTCAACTTCATCGGGTCAATGTGTTCAAAATAATAACAGGCAATTTACGATATTGGATTCTTTGGAAACTAGGTCACATATGCTTTAAAATGTTAGTTAAGTTTAGCCCTCGGTTTGATCTCTAAGGGTGTCAATTAATTAGACGAAATAGTGGCGTTTAACTAATCGAATAAGTGTAATTTTTAATTAAGTTTTACTATTTGATGATTTGGAGTTTTACAATGAAATAATGGATTCGTCATTTATTGGTAATGAAAACTAAAAACACCTTTGACATCTCGGCCAGGTTATCTATTGCTTTTGTCTTGTAAGTTTTGTCCAAGGAAGTCATTTAATGGGTTAAAAATGGGGCTAAAGGTGTGCGTGTCGTGATTGAATTTCAAAACAGAAAACAAGTAAATTTTTGGCTAAGTATTCTTAACGTGCCATATGCTTTGGCCTCAGTTTGCGACTTCGATACTCAACCTTAGGACGAGATAAAAATATCTTAGTAAACTAGGTCAGGTCTACTTTAATTCACCTTTTATAAGTTTAGTGTGTCGGGGTCGTTAACGGGGTCAAAAGTGAGTCGAAAGGTAGTTGTGCTCGTGGGCAAATGTGACTATTTGCAGACCAGGTGTTCGACAATTTGTCAACACCTATGACGAACAGCCGTTTTCAAATGCGAATTGCGAGCTGGTTACTAAACGAAATGGACTAGTTTTTATTCCTAAATAAAGACGGTAGTTTAGGCTTTATGTAACAATCTTTGGTTCGTTATTTCATTTGGTAAAAATGTCACAATAATTCAAGAAAAACGTCTCGCTGGTTGCTTATAAAACAGTGGAAAAATGACTGTTTTTACGCCTAACCCTGAGACCTTCTAACTTCTTCATTACTTGACAAAAACTAGTGATTCCAGGGGTAAACGAATTACTACATGTCCTATTTATAACATAATCAGAATTTGATTTTTACTCTATACTCTTAGGGGTTGAATGGGGCGCACAAAGTTGCTAGTGTGGCTGTGAGTTTTATGGGCTTAGCATACACGTTTTCTTTTTACTACAACTAGTAAACCCAAGTTACGAATTCTGTTTTTATAATCCCACTACCCTCGCATAACCATGGTCTATGTTTTGTTAGCCACATAGCAAGTTTTATTTAGGGTTTCATCATTTACTCAGCCTATATCAGAATGTGAACAAAATATGTTTTGTTTTTAACAATTCTCAAGCACGCTACTATGGTATATGGATTGCATAATAAAAAGTAAGTAATAAGGAATGATTAGCTCACAAAACTCAAGGAAGAATGCGTGACAAACTTGACCTACAAAGATGATGAATACATGAATATTTCTACCCTTTACGTATACAAAACCAACACCCCAAACTAATCTTTAACCGCGACTACTTTGCACCTTTTAAGCTTGCAAACACGCCCCTACACTTGCTTCCTTAATGCGACCAACCAACAAGGAGACTCAAAACTAAATGACTTAGTTAGGGTTTCTTGGATTTAGGGTTTATGATGATGGTGAGGGTGCGATGTGTGGGTTGTATGTGAGTCGAACAAGGGTAAAAGGACAAGGAGAATTAAGAGAGTATACTTGCAACTTTGTTTGTGTTGTGTTCTCTGTGTTTTCAAAGGAGTATGCAAGGGTCCTTTATGCACAATGAGAGGGCAGGCATAGTGTTCATCCCTTGAGGTCACGATCCTATGTTAATACAAATAACGTAAGGGATTTTTAGGGCTTACCATGGTCAATGTATAGTGATGAAAAGGTGGATACTGTTTGTTGCGTGGAAGCAAAATCAAGAGAAAGAGCAGCCAAGTTATCACATGAGTTCTTAGGAATTTATAAAAGGCGACATTGGGCTTTATATGTTGGGTAAAAGAGTTATAGTAGGGATAGGTCTTTGTATATCTTATCCAAATTAGACAATTACAGATTTTTGTGAAGTTGGGTAGAGGTATACACAAAATTTGGTCTAGTTTCTATAAGAGTGCTCCTTTTAGTTTCTTGTATTAGGTTTTAAGGTTTAGGCAATTTTTCTTGTGCATTATTTGAAAACAAGAAAAGAATTACAAGGCTTGATTTCGTTTACCCATTAGCGGTAAACACTTATTTATGGTGAAAGAATAGCACATATTTGCTTATGGTTAGCTAAGTCATAAGGGAAATGAATACTCGAGTCGTTAGTTTAAACGTAGGCTTATTCACGATCTAAAAAAAACTCGGTTAAGTTTTACTTCCTAGGATTAATCTATGCTATTAAAAATTTAAACACATAACAATTCTATAAATTACAAGGAAATGGAATGATTGAAATCGTAATATGACCTGAAAACACGAGGTGTTATAGTCTTCCCCCGTTAAATGAGCCTTATCCTCAAGGCTTAAGACGCGACACTTGATGACAGTGCGGTCTTGGTGAAGAGATGCGGGTATTTCTGCTTGAATTGATCCTCACGTTCCCAGGTAAACTCAAGACCTCGTTTAGAGTTCCATCTTACCTTAATGATGGGAATGCGACTTCTCTTCAATTGTTTGATTTCACGATCTATAACTTCTACTGGTTCCTCCATAAAGTGGAGCTTATCATCAACACGTTGTCTTTCCAATGGAATCACAAGTGATTCATCGGACATACACTTCTTCAGATTTGACATGTGGAACGTGTTATGAACTCGGCTTAATTGTGTTGGTAGCTCAAGTTTATAGGCAACAGTTCTGACTCTCTCGATCACCTTGAAAGCGCCGACATACCTAGGGTTTAATTTCCCTAGTTTGCCAAAACGCACAACTCCTTTCCAAGGTGAAACTTTTAACATGACCCTGTCACCAACTTGAAATACCATTGGTTTACGTCTAATGTTTGCATAGCTCTTCTGTCGGTCACGAGCGGCCTGGATTCTACTTTTAATTTGGATGCTCTTCTCGGTGGTTTCATGAATTATTGCAGGACGAGTAAGCTGAGCATCTCCAACTTCTGCCCAACACACGGGTGATCGACACTTTCATCTATATAGTGCCTCAAATGGTGTAGCCCTTTATGCGTAAAGATGTAATAATTATTGTAAGAAAATTCCACTAACGTAAATGTCTACCCCCAATTCTTTCCAAAGTCTAACACTTCCAGCGCGAACCATGTCGTCCAAGTTTAGATTAGTCCTTTCCACTTTGACCGTTCTATTTTTGGGAGTTATAGGCCCGTACTCATGCCAATCGATTTCCCAATGCCTTATTAAGTGCATTCCAGAAATAGTGATGTGAAAATCTACCATCATGATCGGAGATAAAAGAAACAGGCCACACCATTCGGTGACAACTTCCTTCATCGGAAAAGCATCATTAACTTTATCCATGGAACCGCGTTTCTCTCATTGGTATGAAGTGAGAAATTTGTAAACGATCAACGATCACACCAAATGGTTATCATAACCGTTTCTCGTCTGGGAGTTAGTGATGAAATCATGGAGATATTCTCCTACTATCCATTCTGGATCTCTGGTTAGACTAAGCAAACCAGAAGGTTTTTGCGTTCTGCCTTGACTTTAGAATAAGTCAACCACTTGCTAACATAAGAGGAAATACGCCTCATGTTAGGGCCACCAATACCACTGCTATCAAGTCTTGTACACTTTTGTCCTGAACACCTGAATGAATAGAATACTTTGACTTATAGGACTCGTACATGACTAGAGTCCTTAAGTCGCCATAACACGGTAACCAATTCTTGTTGTTTAAACATAGAGTTCTGTCCGCACGGGGTTTCAATCTCCTTGTAAGGATCCTGTCGAGCATACCTCCAACATCTTCCGCAGGAGGTTCAAAGTTTAAATGCATCAGTTTTAGCATCTAGGATTTTTGCTTAGGAAGATTCAAGCCAATAGTCATAACTAAGGCTCGGACCCTTAAAGGTTTAACCCTTTCTTTTCTGCTTAATGCATCATCAACCACGTTCGCCTTCCCCGGGTGATAGTGGATTTCACAATCGTAGTCACTAAAGAAGCACCCAACCAAACGTCCGTTGTCTCATGTCAAAGTTCTTTTGGTCCAGATGTGTAGTAAGCTCTTGGGTCGTGTAACTCATAACGGTACACTATTCCCTTTTAAAACGTTATAAGTAGCGTCTCCACATTTAAGGGCAAACACTACACTCGAAATTCTTGTCAGAGAGGTTTGTTTTTTTTACTCAATGAATCTTCAGTTTGTCGAGAACATAGGTTATGCCTTCTATGTTTTGCATAACACAGCACCCAATCCTTTATGCTAACATCGCAAAGAACAATAAAGGTTTTCTGATCCTTTAGCGCAAGGCCAGAATAGGTGTGCTACATAGCTTCTGCTTGATAAACTGAAATGCAGTTTCCTCCTTTTCTCCCCAGTCAAACTTCACATTCTTCTGAGTCAGTTTAGTCATGGACTTTGCAATCTTAAAAAAGCCTTCAATGAATCTTCTGTAATAACCGGCGAGTCCTAAAAATTATTCTTAGGAGATACCCAATCTTTAATTGATTCAATCTTTGCATGATCTACATGGAGCCTTTGCTATCTATCACCTGTTCAGAAACTGTACCTTTTGGCATCCAGAAATTCCACTTAAGAATTTTGCGTACAACTCTTCTTTCTTAAGTAATTCCAAGATTAGTTTGAGATGCCCTTCGTGCTCTTCCTTGTTCTTTGAATAAATTAGTATATCATCGATAAAGACAATCATAAACTTATCCAAATAAGGTTTGCACACCTGATTTATGAGGTCCATAAATACCGCGGGTGCGTTTGTCAAACCAAAAGGCATCACTTGAAATTCATAATGACCATAGCGCGTCCTAAACGCGGTCTTCAGAATATCTTCCTCGCGAACCCTCAACTGGTGGTAACCTGATCGTAGGTCAATCTTCGAGTAGACACTCGACCCTTGAAGTTGGTCGAACAAGTCATCAATTCTAAGAAGTGGATAACGGTTCTTCCCCGTTAACTTGTTCAGTTTCGCGATAATTGATGCACATGCGAAACGATCCATCTTTCTTCTTGACAAACAAGACTGGGGCTCCCTAGGGTAAAGAGTTGGGTCTTATAAAGCCTTTGTCGGATAGTTCTTGAAGTTGTTCCGCCAGTTCTTTCATTTTGGATGGTGCCAACCGATAAGGCGCTCGTGCTACAGGTGCAGCACCCGGTACCAAATCAATTTGGAACTCTACTTGTCGAGCTGGTGGAATACCCGACAAGTCTTCAAGAAAGACTTCAGGAAAGTCTCTGACAATCGGTACGTCCTCAAGTCGCTTTCCCTCCGACTTGTCTTTGGCTTCCTTCGTGGCAATGTGTGACAAAAAGACATCACACCCCTTTGACAAATACTCTTGTGCTTTAGTGCATGAAATGATATTTAGTCGGGATTCTTCCCTTTGGTTGTTTCCATTGCCTTGAAAAATTAACATCTCTCTTCCGAAAGGAACACGTACAATCTTCTCATCACAAATGATCACTCCATGATTCTTTGTTTACCAGTCCATCCCAATAATGACGTCAAAACTACCGAGTGGGACCGGCATCAAGTCGATGTTGAAAGGATGATTCATGAAGTTTAGAATGCAACCTCTTATTATGGTGTTAACTCCTATGATTTTCCCATTGGCTAATTCTACGTCATAATGATTTTCTAATGTAGTGGGGGTAATGTTAATCAAGGCACTAAAGGTATTAGATACAAAGCTCCTATCCGCACCAGTATTAAACAAAATTGTAGCATAACGGTTGTTGAGGAGAAATGTACCCGTGATGACGTTAGAGTCCGGGCTAGCATTTCTTCCTCCCAAAGCATAAGCTCTTCCTTGAGATGTGCCATTCCCGTTGCTATTCCTACAGTTCTTCAGTTTTGGGCAATTCTTCTTAATGTGTTCGGTGTTACCACATTCATAGCATGCACCTGCCTTTTGATTCTTGTTTTTGTTGGTATTGACCCGACAATCATTAGTAGCATGACCATACCTCTTGCAGTTTCCATACTTGGGTGCACATTGCCCGGTGTGGTGGTAATTGCACTTGGTGCATAGAGGAAGATGTTCTAGTTATATAGCCCTTCATTTGCCCAGGCCAACAGTGTATGGCCTTAGCTACATTTTTGCATCTTTGTGGGTTGTTGATTATTTCTTGATGAATCATCAGCCTTCCTTTTGTTGTCATTCTGTCTTTCCGCATAAGTGCGTAGTTTCTGATCCATCAAGTCGTTGGCCAACTCGATAGCATCATCAAGAGTTTTAGGTCTTGCAGACATGACATTCCCATGAATGTTATCAGGAAGTCCACTGATGTACTTGTCAACCTTTTCGGTCTCATCAGCAAGAAATTTGGTGCACATCAAGGCTAGTTCTTGGAAACACTGAGTATAGGCTGCAACATCATTTCCCCTGACCCTAAGATTCCACAGTTCAATTTCAAGTTTCTTAATTTCACCTTTTGGATAATATTTGTCCGTCAACTTCTTCTTGAGGTCCCTAAGTCTATGGCATAGCAGCATCATGACCTAAGGATCTCACATGAACCATTCCACCAGTCAGTGCATCACCTAGCAGAGTGGCAGTAGCAAACTTCACTTGATTGTCAACGGCACAACCGCTAATGTGGAATACTGATTCCATCTTTTTGAGCCATTAAGACAAGCCAACAACGCCTTTAGTTCCCTTGAAGTTCAAGGGTTGGCATTTCATGAAATCGGTGTAGGAACAGACACGTGCAGGTTGCACAGGCCTTCTGAGTCCTAATGGTGTAGCCTTTATGCTGGTATGGTAACTGTTATAAGATAATTCCACTAACGGTAAATGTCTATCCCAATTCTTTCCAAAGTCTAACACGCAAGCGCGTAACATGTCTTCCAAAGTTTGGATAGTCCTTTAACTTTGACCGTCAGTTTCGGGATGATAAGCCGTACTCATGTCCAATTGAGTTCCCAATGCCTTATTAAGTGCTTTCCAGAATAGTGATGTGAATCTACCATCACGATCGTAGATAATAGAAACAGGCACACCATGTCGGGTGACTACTTCCTTCATGTCTTCCAAATCTTCTCACTTCTAACACGCAAGCTCATAACATGTCTTCCATGGGATCCGTTTCCCTCATTGGTAGGAAGTGAGAAGATTTGGTAAGACTTTCAACGATCACCCAAATGGTATCATAACCGTTTGTCGTCTTGGGGAGTTTAGTGACAAAATTCATGGTGATTTTCTCCCACTTCCATTCTGGAATCTATGGTTAGACTAGCAAACAAGAAGGTTTATGATGTTCTTCCTTGACTTTAGAATAAGTCAGACACTTGCTAACATAAGTGGCAATATTCGCCTTCATGTTAGGCCACCAATACAACTGCTTTAAGTCTTGGTACATTTTGTCTGAACCCAAATGAATAGAATACTTTGACTTATGGGACTCGTGCATGACTAGAGTCCTTAAGTCGTCATAACACGGTAACCAACTCCTGTTGTTTAAACATATAGTTTTCTCTGCATGGGGTTTCAATCTTTCCTTTGTAAGGTCTTGTTGGAGCATACCTCCAACATCTTCAGCAGTGAGGTTTTCAGGTTTTAATGCTTCGATTTGAGAATCTAGGATTTTCTTAGGAAGATTCAAGCCAATAGTCATAACTAAGGCTCAGACCCTTAAAGGTTTAACCCTTTCTTTTCTGCTTAATGCATCATCAACCACGTTCGCTTCCTCCAGTGATAGCGGTTTCACAATCGTAGTCACTAAGAAGCTCTAACCAACGTCATTGTCTCATGTTCAATTCTTTTTGGTCCAGGATGTGTTGTAAGCTCTTGTGGTCGGTGAACACGGTACACTTTGTCCCGTATAAGTAGTGTCTCCACATTTTAAGGGCAAACACTACAACTCTAAATTCTATGTCATGAGTGGTGTAGTTTTTCTCATGAATCTTTAGTTGTCGAGAAGCATAGGCTACGACCTTCTCGTTTTGCATAAACACAACACCCAATCTTTTATGTGAAGCGTTGCAATAAATAATAAAGTTTTCTGATCCTTTAGGCAAGGCTAGAATAGGTGCGCTACATAACTTCTGCTTTATCAACTGAAATGCAGTTTCCTCCTTTTCTCCCCAGTCAAACTTCACATTCTTCTAAGTTAGTTTAGTCATGGACTTTGCGATCTTGGAAAAGCCTTCAATGAATCTTCTGTAATAACCGGCGAGTCCTAAAAATTGGCGGATCTCTGTTGGATTCTTAGGAGATGCCCAATCTTTAATTAAGTCGATCTTTGCAGGATCTACATGGATGCCTTTGCTATCTATCACATGTCCGAGAAACTGTACCTTTAGAATCCAGAATTCACACTTAGAGAATTTTGTGTACAACTCCTTTTTCTTAAGTAATTCCAAGATTAGTTTGAGATGCCCGTCATGCTCTTCCTTGTTCTTTGAATAAATTAGTATATCGTCGATAAAGACAATCACAAACTTATCCAAATAAGGTTTGCATACCCGATTCATGAGGTCTATAAATACCGTCGGTGCGTTTGTCAAACCAAAAGGCATCACTTGAAATTCATAATGACCATAGCGCGTCCTAAATGCGGTCTTCAGAATATCTTCCTCGCGAACCCTCAACTGGTGGTAGCCTGATCGTAGGTCAATCTTCTAGGAAGTGTATAATGGTTCTTCACCGTTAACTTGTTCAGTTCTTAATAATCGATGCACATGCAAAACAATCCATCTTTCCTCTTGACAAACAAGACCGGGGATCCCCAGGGTGAAGAGCTGGGTCTTATAAATCCTTTGTCGGATAGTTCTTGCAATTGTTTTGCCAGTTCTTTCATTTTAGATGGTGTCAACCGATAAGGCGCTTGTGCTACAGGTGCAGCACCCGGTACCAAATCAATTTGGAACTCTACTTGTCGAGCTGGTGAAATACCCGGCAAGTCTTCAGGAAAGTCTTTGACAATTGGCACGTCCTCAAGTCGCTTTCCCTCTGACTTGTCTTTGGCTTCCTTCGTGGTAATGTGTGCCAAAAAGACATCATACCCCTTTGACAAATACACTTGTGCTTTAGTGCATGAAATGATATTTAGTCTAGATTCTTCCCTTTGGTTGTTTCCATTGCCTTGAAAAATTAACATCTCTCTTCGAAGGAACGGTACAGTCTTCATTGTCACAAATAGCACTCATGATCTTTGTTAACCAGTCCATCCCAATAATGACGTCAAAACTACCGAGTGGGACCGGCATCAAGTCGATGTTGAAAGGATGATTCATGAAGTTTAGAGTGCAACCTTGAATTATGGTGTTAACTCCTATGATTTTCCTATCAGCTAATTCTATATCATAATGATTTTGTAACGTAGTGGGGGTAATGTTAATCAAGGCACTAAAGGTATTAGATACAAAGCTCCTATCCGTACTAGTATCAAATAAAATTGTAGCATAACGGTTGTTGAGGAGAAACGTACCCGTGATGACGTTAGAGTCCAGGCTAGCATGTCTTCCTCCCAAAGCATAAGCTCTTCCATGAGATGTGCCATTCCCGTTACTATTCCTATGGTTCTTCAGTTTTGGGCAATTCTTCTTGATGTGTTCAGTGTTACCACATTCATAGCATGCTCCTGCCTTTTGATTCTTGTTGTTGTTGTTGGTATTGACCCAACAATCATTGGTAGCATGACCATACCTCTTGCAGTTTCCACACTTGGGTGCACATTGCCCGGTGTGGTGGTAATTGAACTTGGTGCGCAGAGGTAGATTTCCAGTATAAGCCTTCTTTTCACCAGGGCCAGCAGTGTATGCCCTAGCTACATTTTGCTTCTTGTGGGGTGATGAATCATCAGCCTTCCTCTTGTTGTCATTCTATCTTTCCGCATAAGTACGTAGTTTCTGATGCATCAAGTCGTTGGCCAACTCGATAGCATCATCAAGAGTTTTAGGTCTTGCAGACATGACATTCCCATGAATGTTATCAGGAAGTCCACTGATGTACTTGTCAACCTTTTCGGTCTCATCAACAAGAAATTTGGTGCACATCAAGGCTAGTTCTTGGAGACGCTGAGTATAGGCTGCAACATCGTTTCCCTTGACCCTAAGATTCCACAGTTCAATTTCAAGTTTCTTGATTTCACCTTTTGGATAATATTTGTCCGTCAACTTCTTCTTGAGGGTTCCCCAAGTCATGACATAGGCAGCATCATGACCTAAGGTTCTCACATGACCATTCCACCAGGTTAGTGCATCACCTAGCAGAGTGTAGGTAGCAAACTTCACTTGATTGTCAACGGCACAAACGTTAATGTGGAATACTGATTCCATCTTTTTGAGCCATTAAGACAAGCCAACAATGCCTTCAGTTCCCTTAAAGTTCAAGGGTTGGAATTTCATGAAATCGGTATAGGAACAGACATGTGCAGGTTTCACAGGCCTTCTGAGTCCTCCACCTAAACTTTGGCTTGCATCATCCTGAGTATGGGTAGAGTTTCTTTGGATTGCCCAATCGATCATAGCTTGAATGGATTCTAGAGTCATGGCGTCGTTTGTTCCTTGTCTTGTTACCGGCATGATTCTACTAAATCACAAGAATATAATGCACGTGAGATATAATCACAATGTCGATACAAATGGATATGATAATAATAACTACACCACAACACAATGGGGAATGAATAAAATGAGATCAACCATAACATCATACATCAACATTTCATAACATAATGTTGAATCATACATGATTTGTTTGGATACAAAATGACCACTAATGATCTAGTACAGAAAATGAAAATACGTCCTAGAGTCTATTAGCTGGGAGTTACCCATAAAGCTTAATAGACTATACAAGATAGCTAGAAATGAAAAGTACAACTAACAGCCACTACCAGCGTCCTCCAGCATATCAATCCAAGTTCTAGCCTCTAGCACCTGGGTACGTATCATCTGTTTGACTGCACGGTCCTCAGCGCTCTGGCACTGCCACTCCATACGACTTATGTGAATCTTCAGTGTCTCAATTCGTGCCAACAGTGCCTTGTTCTGAGTCTCAGAACTAAGATAAGCCTGGCGTACCTCATGCAACTCTATCTAATAAGCAGTCCTTTGGCCTCTCACTACATCAATCTCGAGTCTAATGTCTATGCGGTCAGTCCGAGCATCAAGAAGTTGTGTATAGAAATCCTCACTCTCTCGCCTGCGAATCTGTGCCTGGTAGCTAACCCTCAAGTTGACTTCCTCAATGGAAGTCATCATCCTATGCTTAGAAGCCTGTAAAGCTCTAACATAACCAACATCCTCTGCTCTGTCAGCAGCTCTAGTGATAGTCTGGGCATCATGACCAGGACTACGAATCAAACCCTGTCCTGCCTCAATAGTATCAACAAAATCATACTGACCTCTAGGTGCTCTAGCAGCAGCAGCAAAACTCTCTGCTATATCACACCCAGGTAGGGGAGTAGTAAGTACAAATCTCCTCCGAGCTGGCATGTCCTCCTCGGGGATGTTATCTCTCATACGGATCATGGCTGCCCTATGACCTAATGGTGCCTGATCATAGGCAGGGCTGGTGGGTGGTAGTTGAAATGGAGGTGATCCGGCAGAAAATGCATCAATCAGTGCCTGGGTAGAAGCGGTCATGGGTGTCTAAGGTCTGACAGATATCCTTGATCCACGGTGTCTAGGTAGTGGTGGTGTGACAGCAGTCTCGTCCTCTTTGAATGGCTCAGTCTCATCGGAACCCTCAGAGGGCTCCTCCTCCTTAGTATCCTCATCCTCGGGCTTATGCTCCTTACGGGGATCCTCATCGTTATCCTCCTCGGGATCCTCATCGTCATCCTCGGGCTTATCTAGATAATCAATAGAATCCTCATCAGTATCCTCCTTCATCGAATCCAAGTCAGCAATGTATCCAGGTGACTCAGCAGTCGGTGAGGTGTCATCAGCATAAGGCTGGTCTTCGACCTGAATGTCATCATCTTATGGTACATGGTACTCCGGGTGCTCTGGCTTTGGAACGTATACCGGTACATGCTCGTCTAACCCTATGCGGTCAGGTACATAAGCAGGCGACAATGGTGGTGCCTGCCCTTGTTGGGCAACCTCTTCGTAGGGGTCCATCTTCGGAAGCTCGCTGGCATTCACAAGTGGAATACCCCATGATAGTCCATTCGAATAAGAGGATATGGACATATAGGTGACTATAGACGATGCGTTGTCTGATGACATGGCTAATCTGTAACCATCATATAAACTCATATAAGTATATTATATAAGACCAGTAGTAATATGTGTAATGTAATATTAACACGTGTATAACCTATGTAAGCACTTAGTACAATTAACTAATGCTAAAATGATGCATGACATGTAAGCATGTATACTAGATGCAAACTAGATGCAACACTACCCGTTTGCATGTATGTCCCTTTGAAAAACTTTTGAATGACACAATGTTTGAAAAATGATTATAGACCAAGTAAAAACATTTGACATGGTTATTTATAACCTGGCTTTGATACCAATCTGTAACACCCCCAAAATAGGTCGCAGCGGAATATGATATTCCAGGGGTATTACTTCATATATCAATAGCACAAGATATGAGAACGACCTCTAAAAGAGTCATTTAAAAACTGATACATTGGATTTCATAAATGATTTGTTACAAAAGGCCACAGGCTTAAATTGTTCAACTTGAAAAGTAAAGATTTCACCACATAACAATATCCCAAAATGTAATGCGCGTAAATCTTATAGCGTTATGACTTTAAAAGACGACCATCTAATGTACCCATGACTTGCACCTTATTGACCTGAGAAAACATGTTTAAACTGTCAACAATAATATTGGTGAATTTATAGGTTTATAAATTTAATGAAGCGGATAGCAAGATTTCCATGTAATAAAGCAACGAATACAATATCACAAAAATGTATTACGATATGCACTAAGCTCATGAAACTGAAGCTAAACAATGTATGTATATCAAATACATATAAATGATGGTCCCCAATGTAGATGTTCAACCCGTAACGTCTATGAGTCCGAAATGGTATACATTCGTCATTTCTGGCCAACCAGTAAACTAGCAAGTGCTACTTGCCCGAACGGGGATGTTAATTCCCAAATAGATTTATTCATAACATTCGCGCTTACAATCCAGTAATTAACAGTTCATGATGATGGGCATAGTGGGTTATAGCTACTTAGGCAAACTCGTAATATTTGAATTTAAAATGTACTTGCATCCATTTTGTAAAACAAACATGATCTCATCCCTGAGATTTGATAAATGATTAAAAGGTGTAAGATGGGGACTATAAAATCACATCAAGCAATGATAACGGAATAGAAAGGTAGTGGCACGAAAAACAAGGCAAAAAAATTTATCCGTAACCTAAGTAAAAATAATACATATTTACTAAGCAGAAAATATAAAATCAAGTATTTTCAAATCCCGTCACTAGTATGTGCTTGATCTCTATTAATTAATAATGTTTTAGAAAAATAAGTTTCAGTGTTAAAGTGGTCAACTTCATCGGGTCAATACGTTCAAAATAATAACACATAATTTACGACATTGGATTCTTTGGAAACTAAGTCACGTATACTTTAAAATGTTAGTTTAGTTCAGCCCTTGGTTTGGTCTCTAAGGGTGTCAAATAATTAGACGAAATAGTAGCGTTTAACTAATCGAATAAGTGTACTTTTTAATTAAGTTTTATAATTTGACGACTTGGAGTTTTACAATGAAATTATGGATTCGTTATTTAACGGCAATGAAAACTAAAAACATATTTGACATCTTGGTCAGGTCATCTATAACTTTCGTCTTTTAAGTTTTGTCCAACGAAGTCGTTTAGTGGGTTAAAACGGGGCTAAAGGTGTGCGTGTCGCGATTGAGTTTCAAAACAGAAAACAAGTAAATTTATGGCTAAGTGTTCTTAACACGCAATATGTTTTGGCCTCAGTTTGCGACTTCGATACTCAACATTAGGACGAGATAAAAATATCTTAGTAAACTAGGCCAGGTCTGCTTTAATTCACCTTTTATAAGTTTAGTGTGTCGGGGTCGTTAACGGGGTCAAAAGTGAGTCAAAAGGTAGCTGTGCTCATGGGCAATATAACACCCTGTGTTTTCAAGTCATTGACGCCGTCAATAAATCCACAATGTACCTTTTGTATTGTACGCGTTTGCTTTAAAATCGTAAACGTTAAGTTAAATCGCGTACGCTAAAAATTTAGCTTTCAATGTAAACGGGCATCAAACCATTAAATGTTGGCATCAATCAAGTATTAAATAATTATTTTGATAATAATTATGGTCGTTGTTTATTTTATTTTTATCGGTTACGTGAATTATGTACGTTTCGCGATAAAGTACGTTTAAGCATACCCGGAACCACAAAAATATATCTACGCTTCAACAAATACCCACAATTGTACCCAATACTCAAAGTTTATGTAAAACTTCAAGTATTTATTAAATTATTCAAATTCTTCATGAAAGAATTCAAATCAAACCCTACAATGTACAAATTGTACATTATATTTAATCTACATTTCATGTAGCCTCAAAATAATGCAAGTATACACTAAATAAAAGACCAAAATATTTTTCCACCCCTCCCCTCATTATTTTCGTGTATATGTATGTAATGGGGGACATTTAGCCACCAAAATTTCTAGTAAATCTTGTACAACACATCTCTAATTATGGCAAACCAAGACTAGGCTACATTTGACCAAGACTTTCCCCAAAACCCTCCCCTTTGTCCCTTGACCAATTACCACCCTTGGAGCCTAAGTTTTGACCTTTCAATAGTAACTTGGACTAGTCTAAGATATATAATGCCTAACTAGTAAAAGATAACACATACATAACAATTCCTAGTGTTGAAAATCAAAGCAAAAACCCTCCCTTTTGCTTCTCTATAGCCACGGCAACAAACACACTCTTTGGATAATCCATACCAAATTTTCTACAACCTATACACACCTACACACATCATTCATAAGATATTCTAAGAGGTTTCCAAGCATTGGTTAACCATATTCAAGTATTAATCAAGAAAAGGAAGATTAGGGTTTATTTGGAAAAGTTAGGGTTTCATATTGTGCAAGCTTGGGTTTAAAGGCTAAACAAGGGTTTAGCACCTATTTTTCATCATCATCATTTATCATAAGGTCTTCTATAAACCTTTATACTTCGTTTTATGAGTTTTTATGTATATGATGTGCTATGTAGTAAAATCACCATTTAGGATATTTTAATATTTTTTAAAAGTGGATTTTCTTGTAAACATGATTTATGGATTTGTACAAATATTATATGGATGGTATATTGAGTTTACAAAATGGATATAAGACTTGTACACACTTGGTTTATGTATAAAAATGATTATGGAAAAACTAGTAAATTAGGGTTACTTAATGAAGTTATGGTTTTTAAGTGTTATTATAGATTTATTAATCTTGTCACCTTGGAAAAATTTTGGACTTATGGACTATATAAAATATATGATATAGTATATTAAGAGTGTGGGAAAAACTTGTGGAAATTACTTAGTTAAAAAGTATATAAAACAAGTTTAATAAATAAGTAAATATATAGATATTAACGGGTTGTTTGGAATCGAATTCCAAACAGTGAATATTATGTTTTATAAATATTCTAAATCTCGTAACGATTCCGAAAAGGTAAGAAATTTGTCAAACAGATAAATAACGAAACGAGTTAAACGTTAATTAATCGGGTTTATAAAATAACTTTTATAAAAATCTTATAAAACAGCAAGTTGGTTATTTTTAACGAATGAAACACATTTTTAGGATTCTAAAATGATAAGAATCATAATTTTTCAATTTATAATGAAGGAGTTATGAATTTTGCGGGTTTTCGGTAATTAAAAGTTTATAAAAATAACTTTATAAACTATGAACAGTAAAAACACTATTCATGACAGAAACTTTTATTTTTTTAAACCTTATAAATTGATAGAATTTTCAATAACGAGAACGTGCTCGAAAGAATCGCTAAAAACGGAGCTATAACGAATAAAATACGATGTTTACGGGTTTTACGATGACTAAAACAATAAAAATAACTTTACAACTGGTGTGAACAGTAAAATTACTGTTCATCAGAGGGTCAAAAATATGAAAATGTCAAATTATGATAACTCGTCCTAATACGAAAGCGTGGGCATAAGAAACGTCAAAATCGGGCTTAAAACGCGAAAGTTACGCCAGTTTTACTACAACGGTAATTATAAACGTTTTAACTAATTAAACGCAATTTTTCCAAAACAATTAGATGGTGATTAAGCTGTATAGAATTATATGTGGTTATCAAAGTACTATATTACTAGGGAGTTTCATAATGAGGCCTCTTCGGGGTGGCGTATCGACGAGTTGTTGGATTTACGATTTAAAGTGTCCTAGCTCCTCATACGTTCACTACATGACCTCTTAATTATGATAGCCCGAACGATAGTATGATGTAACTAACATAGACCTGTATATGATGTTAGTTAATCGAAGTACATGGTACTTATACGACCTTAAATTAAATAGGTTGCATCTGACGATTTGCGTGACGCGTTATCTGTGATATTTGGATTATAAAACTCAGGGTGAGTTCATAGCTCCCTATTTTTACCGATTTCATTACTTTATAACTTGGGGTAGAAAATGCTTTGTTTTATAAAAGGACGCAAGTGTATATTTTATATGATTACGTGTTTGCCTAAGTAGCGATAACCCAAGTTGAGCCTATTATCATGAACTGTCAATTGCATAGATGTAGTTGTGAATTACATTATGTGAGCGCGAATGTTATGAATAGATCTATTTGGGATTGACCATCCCGTTCGGGTGACTAGCTATCACCGGGAACGAACGTATAGCATGTCGGATTTGGGATGTTTCGGGTTAAACATCTAATCGGGCAGAAATTGCAATATATATAATATTTGGGTCGAGAAATTTGTTTAGAGCTTCAGTGTCAATGAGCTTAGGGTAAATGTAATCGGTTTTTGATGTCTTGCATGTGTTGCATTACTCATGGGGGAAAGTCTTGGGTACCGCATATTATGAATTTATCAAACTATTAATTCACCAACATTATTGTTGACAGGTTTTAAACAATGTATTTTCAGGAGATCATTAAGCCTAAGGTGTCAAATGATACATTTGTGAGTTTGGTTTTGGGATGTCATGCTAAAGATTGGTTGTATTATGTTTTGGAAACTCAGTATTGTGAACCAGGAATCTTTGTAATAATGTTATGGGCTGAAAATCTTTGTATTTTGATCAAGTGAACAAGTTAAGCTTCGGGCTTATGTAACAATTACTTTGTTAAATCCAATGTATCATTTTCAAACGACTTTTTGGTCGTTCTATATATATCTTGTGTTATTGATCTATGAAGTAACACGCCCCGGACCCTTATTCCGCTGCGACCCAATTTGGGGGTGTTACAGATTGGTATCAAGAGCCAAGGTTATAGAGAACCAGGTCAAAATGTTTTTGCTGGACTATAACCATTTTCAAACATTGCATTCATAAAAAGGGTTTTTATGGGACACACACTAGTTGTTTGCATTAGTTAGTTTTACTAGATGCTTACATGATGCATATACGTGTTCATATTATAGTACATACGTTACTATAAGGGTATATTATATATATACAAATGATGAGTTTGCCTTTTTTGCACAACTCTACAATTATTTATATAAGGGTTATGTATATGAATAGGGGAACATTTCTTTAGGCAAGGTAGTACGATAAGCTCGTAGGTCCTAAGCGCTACCTAAACATTAAGCTATCGAATATGATACCTTACCATCATTCATTTATGCCATAAGTGCATACTCGTATTTACCATACCAGCCTTATATAATATATTTATATAAGTTAAGTTTTGCTCGTTGCAAGCAGTTATGTTTTCATTATCGACGGTTACCTACACGTCTGTTTATATTAATTCCGAGCCATGGAGATTCCAGTGAGCTTCTGATGAGGAGGTAGAGGGACCAATGAAGGATCAGCCTCTATCTGCTGATGCCTCACCTACAGCCCTATCACCAGGCTACATTGCTAACTCCGATCCGGAAGAGGATAAGGAGGACCCTGAGGAGGATCCTGCTGACCATCCCGCCGACGGATGAGACAATTATGATAATGAGTCATCTGATGATGACAACGATGATGATGATGTTGAGAAGGATGAGGAGGACGGGGAGGAGAAGGAGCACCTAGCTCCGGCCGACCCTTCTGTTGTACCTACAGATGATCCTGTCCCCTCAAGATGAGAATACAGAGGCATTTGAGACTGATGAGTCTGCTTCTACATCACCCACCTCTCCACACCATATCATCTTGTCTTTTGAGACCAAATCCCATGCAGTACGGATGTCTATTTAACGCCATACTCCACAATCACCATCTGCTGAGACATGCATTACCGAGTTTGCTGCTGCACTACCTTCATCGTCACCACCACCAGAGAATGATAAGTCACTCAAAGATAACATAAGAGTCTAGCATCTAGAATCTTGAGAGGCACCCTGGCCTATAGACAAATAGATTTGTCAGTGTAGCTTGTTTTGTATTATATTCCACTAAACTTGAGTAATACTCGGTTGGTAGTGTTAATAAAAAGCTTGTACTCTTTTACTCATGTAAACGATGTATTAAGTATTAACCTACGCTGTTGGTTATGATCATGCTACTGTATGATGGGGATTTATTTATGCCATGGTTGCCGTTATCTTATATCTCTGCATAACGTGGTCTCACCTTACATATATGTTGGGATCACGGAGTGGCATGATTTTCCTGTGGATGAAACTTCATATACATTTTGTTCCCTGTGACTTTCAGGAAACAATGACAACTGTTGATCAAGGGATGAGTGTTGAGGAAATTGAGCGGGTTGTAGCCCAGCGAGTGGCTAATGCTATCGAGGCTATTGCCATTTATGAGACGAAAACCAACATGGCCCGTAAGTCAATAAGCCAGACCGAACAACAAGAATGCAAGGTAGCAGAGAATGCTAACAACAAGAGAAAGTGGGAAGGTAACCACAATGGGCAATGTACTGTAAAGGGCGGGAATTGCAAGAAGGTTGGCCACATAACCCGGGAGTGTAGGAATCCTACTGCTGCTAGGAATCAACGAACTCACACCTGTTATGAGTGTGGAAGTCTGAGACACTTCAAGAGTAAGTGTCCAATAGTGAAGTTTCAGAAACGTGTGGACAAAAAGATCAGCACTCTTTCCGAACGCCAGGCTGAGAACAAGAGGAAGTTGAATAACACTTCCAAGAACAATCAGAACCAACAACAGCCGAACAAGAGGCAAAATACTGGCAAAGCTTACGCTGCAGGGCACGGGGAGAAGAAATATTACGGCGGGTCCAAGCCGTTGTGTCCTAAATGCAACTATCATCATGATGGTCCATGTCCTCCCAAATGCCACAGGTGCAACATAGTGGGCCATCTGGTCCGTAACTGTAGGAGACCTACAAATGACAATACTACTAACCACCAAAGAGGCACGGGGACAAGTCAAAAGGCTAATTGCTATGAATGTGGGAATCAGGGGCACTACAAGAGGGATTGCCCAGAGCGAAAGAACCAAAGTCATAAAAACCAAATTGGAGGTACTGGAGCACATGGAGTGGTGCATACCTTAAGAGGATGAGAAACCAATCAAGGGCCTATCAACATTAAGAATGAGATCGAAGCTTAAAAGAGAAAGTTGACTAGCCTTGCCTAATAAATCCTAAGTTGAAACTATCTTAGACTTTATCTTCTTAGGAGTTCTCGTTGTATTTCCCTTAAAATTTCAGTTGTACGAATGATTTCGAATTATCTATCAAATTATCGTATTATGAGAATTTCGTCAATATTAACTTAGGTTCCTTATTTACTCTTACAAACTACTCTCACGAATATCATAAAATTTTAACGCTATTTTGACGAAAATGAGCAATGCATCGTTAGTCCTCAATTATACATGGCCTGATCAACTATGTATAATTCAGGAAGGTACCATGCCGTGCTGAGAGTAGTCACTCTAAAAACCTATTGTTAAGGAAACAATTTTCTACTTATATCATGTTTTGTGTGCGTATTCATAGAACGCGTTTACTTTTGGAAATCGAATTAGTAACCATATCAACTAAGCAGACCTTCACTCCGTCTTACTATAAAGTTGGCATCATCTTATACCAAATCTTAAGCCGAGAAGCCAAGACACATTACTAGTCGCCCTAAGACAATTTCGCTATCGAATTTGCTCGCCGTTAGAGAATTTACTAAATCACCCATTCAAAATCAACTTAATACCCGTAGAACTTGGTAGTTTCGATGCTATAAGGTATGATTGGTTGTCGAAGTACAAGCGGTCATTGTGTGGTGCCGAGAGAATTGGCCACATTCCCCAGGGAATGAAAACCTTAATCATACATGGTGACGGAAGTAACCCGGGAAATGCGACATGATTAAATATCATTTCGTGCACGAAAACGCAGAAGTACATGCAAAAAAAAAGGGATTTCCTATCTTTTTGGCACATGTCACTGCAAAGGAGGTTAAGGATAAGTCAGAGAAGAAGCGACTTAAGGGCGTACCAATAGTTCGAGACTTTCCCGAAGTATTTCCTGAGGACTTGTCGGGTCTTCCTCCGACTCGACAAGTGGAGTTTCAAATTGATTTGGTACCTGGTGCTGCACCTGTAGCACGGGCACCTTATCGATTGGCGCCTTCCGAGATGAAAGAGTTATCTGAGCAACTGAAAGAACTGTCCGATAAAGGCTTTATAAGACCCAGTTCCTCACCTTGGGGAGCTCCGGTCTTGTTTGTCAAGAAGAAGGATGGATCATTCCGGATGTGCATTGACTATCGGGAATTAAACAAACTGACAGTGAAGAACCGTTATCCACTCCCCAGAATTAATGATTTATTTGATCAGCTTCAAGGGTCGAGTGTCTACTCGAAGATCGACCTAAGGTCAGGTTATCACCAACTGAGGGTTTGAGAAGAAGACATTCCGAAGACTGCCTTCAGAACTCGTTACGGCCATTATGAATTTCAAGTTATGCCATTTGGTTTGACGAACGCACCTGCCGTATTCATGGACCTTATGAATCAGGTGTGCAAACCATATCTGGATAAATTTGTGATTGTCTTTATTGACAATATTCTGATATATTCAAGAAAAGCAGTACACTAGAGCACCTTAGCTAAACTTAGTGTTGCTTAAGAAAGCAGGAGTTGTATGCCAAATTTTCCAAAGTGTAATTTGGTTTACCCAAAGTATTGTTCCTCGGTCACTGTGATTGATCTGAAGGCATTCATGTGGATCTAGCCAAAATTGAATCCGTTAATGATTGGGCATCTACCTATGTCACAACGGAGATTCGTCAATTTTTAGGTCTTTGCCTGGGTATTATCGAAGATTCATGAAAGTTTTTATAGACCGCCAATACCAAGACTAAGGCTTACTCAAAAGAAGGTCAAGTTTGTTTGGGGCGATAAACAAGAAGCAGCTTTTCAACTGTTGAAGCAGAAGTTGTGCAGTGCACCAATCCTTGCCTTACCTGAGGGAAGCGAAGATTTCATCGCATACTGCGACGCTTCAAAGAAGGGTTTGGGCGCTGTGTTGATGCAAAGAGAAAAGGTGATTTCTTATGCATCACGCCAGTTGAAAATTCATGAGAAGAACTATACGACTCATGATTTGGAACTTGGAGCAGTAGTGTTCGCTCTCAAGATTTGGAGGCACTATCTGTACGGAACCAAGTGTATAGTGTTCACTGATCATAAGAGCTTACAACACATTCTTGATCAGAAGGAACTAAACATGAGACAACGCTGATGGTTAGAGTTGCTTAGTGATTACGATTGCGATATTCGTTATCACCCGGGGAAAGCCAATGTCGTTGCTGATGCTTTGAGCAGGAAAGAACGAGAACCACCGTTAAGAGTTCGAGCCTTAGTCATGACTATTAGTTTGGATCTTCCCAAACAAATCTTGAATGCTCAGACTGAAGCACGGAAACCAGAGAACATCAAGAATGAAGATGTTAGAGGAATGTTGGTTGAAAACGCTAAAAATCCAGAGGCGATTAGGACGGAAAAGTTGGAACCCCGTACGGATGGAACCCTATGCCTCAATGGCAGGAGTTGGTTACCTTGTTCCGGCGATTTGCGAACTGTGATCATGCACGAGTCCCACAAATCAAAATACTTTATACATCCAGGTTCTGACAAGATGTACCAAGACATGAAAAAGCTATATTGGTGGCCCAATATAAAGGCAAACATCGCCACCTATGTTAGCAAGTGTTTGACCTGTGCTAAGGTCATCAGGATTATTGGTACAACCCAAGATACCTGAATGGAAGTGGGACAACATCACCATGGATTTTGTTACTAAGCTTCCTAAGTCATCGCAAGGCTACGACACCATTTGGGTGATTGTTGACTGACTCACTAAGTCTGCAATCTTCACACCAATGAGAGAGACTGATCCTTTGGATAAACTTACAAGAATATACCTAAAGGAGGTTGTCACGAGGCATGGAATACCTGTTTCAATCATTTGTGATCGCGACCCTCGGTTCGCTTCTAAATTTTGGAGGTCACTTCAGAACGCTTTAGGTACTAATTTGGATATGAGTACTGCGTACCATCCACAAACAGACGGGCAAAGCGAGAGGACCATTCAAACTCTCGAGGATATGCTGCGTGCTTGTGCGATCGACTTTGGAAAGGGTTGGGTTAACCATTTGCCATTAGTTGAGTTCTCATATAACAATAGCTATCACGCTAGCATCAAGGCCGCACCATTCAAAGCACTTTATGGTCGAAAGTGTCGTTCACCTGTTTGTTGGACCGAAGTTGGAGAAGCTCAAATCCTCGGTCCAGAACTAATTCAAGAGACGACTGAGAAAATCGTCCAAATCAAGCAAAGGATGCAAGCCGCTCGTGATCGACAGAAGAGTTACGCCGATCTGAAGCGTAAACCGATGGAATTCTAAGTCAGGGATAAAGTTATGCTTAAAGTTTCGCCTTGGAAAGGGGTCGTACGTTTTGGCAAATGGGGGAAGTTAAACCCCAGGTATGTTGGACCTTTCAAGGTATTAGAAAAGGTTGGAGAGGTTGCTTACAAGCTCGAACTTTCCAGGATTGACTAAGAGGGTTCACAATACATTTCATGTATCCAACTTGAAAAAGTGCTATGCCGACGAACCGTTAGCCGTTCCGTTGGATGGACTTCATTTTGATGACAAGCTTCAGTTTGTTGAGGAACCCGTTGAGATCATGGACCGTGAAGTTAAATGGTTGAAGCGAAGCCGCATCCCATTAGTCAAGGTTTGATGGAACTCCAAGAGAGGTCCTGAGTTCACGTGGGAACGTGAAGACCAATTCAAAAAGAAATATCCACACCTCTTCACGAAGAAAAGAAAAACCGCACCATCGACAAGTGCCGCATCTTGAGCCTTGCGGCAAGCTCACTCCAACAGGGAAGGAACTATAACACCCCGTGTTTTGGGTCCTTGTACGACGTCATTTATTAAACTAATTAATTTAGTTTTGTACGCATTTGTTTTAATTCGCGGATTAATAGTTAAATCGCGTAAGTTACAAGTTATCATTCAATGTAAACGGGTATCAATAAACTAATGGTTTACGTCAAGCAAGAGTTGAATAATTATTTTGAGAATAATTAAGTTTTCTTTACTGGTGGAAACCATAGTGCTTTGTTCTTGAAATTGCAGATGAAACATCTGCTGAAGGTAAAACACTAACTCTATGTCTAATTTTTTATTGAGAATTACACAATTTATTTTTATGTTGCTTTGTTATCAATAGTGAATTACAAGATAATAGTGTTATGGAAGATTGGATGGTCGGTCTTCAAGATGGAGTGGTAAATGCCCTCATTTGGGTATCTTCTAATTTTAATCTCGGTATGATTTTTTTATTTATAAAGTTTAACTTTTATGATTTTCGAAAAAGTTTTTTTCTAATTTGATTATAAATGTGTTAATGATTGTTTAATTTGGCTATGTATGTTATGCTTTTATTTGTTCTTTTTGGAAGTTATGTCTTTGAACACTAAGTTTTTGATTAAATGTCTAAAATGTTATTAGAACATTTGAAGTGATATGTAATAACGTGTTCGTTTATTGATTCATTGCATCCCAGCCGGTTATTTAGAATTATAAAAAAAGGTGATGAATGCACTCCCAAGTTATAAACACTAACGGTAAAAGTCTTCGTTGATAGCATCGAACCACTAGAGATGTTCAAATAGAGTAATTCAAGTCTAAATGATTTAGTTACTTATATGTAAACGCTATTATTATATTTTGAGAATTTATGGAATGATCATCTTATGTACAGCAAAAGATAGCCATGAAGATGCGACTTCTCTGGCTAATGAAGGCATAACTGGAGCCTTTATGTGAAGGTAAAAGGGCCTTTAATGTTGGTACTACTAATGATAATGGATATGGTTAGGGTATTGCAAAATCATTAGCTGCTGTAGGTGCTGAAACTATTATCTTGACTTGGGTGCCTGTAAGTAATGTAGAAAACTTGAGGGCTCAAGATCTAGGGGTTGGGGTGACATGTCATAGTTGGGTCATTTTACTATGGGTCAATTATGGACAAGTACTTCTTTTGCCCATTTATGATTATACCTACGTAGAAATTTAAAACATTTTTAAATTTAGGTTTCAAAAAGTTGTATGAAAATAAATAAAGACTTTTCACCCGCTACCCTCTTAGCCAAACATTTTTAATAACATGTTTCAAAAAGTTGTATGAAAATAAATAAAGACTTTCAACCCGCTACACATTTAGCCAAATTCTTGATTTCATCTGACCTTCTAAGTTAAAAACACAACACAAAACTTATGGGTGGCACTTTTAGCTAATTATTAAAAAATTGGCCCCTAATTTGATCTCTCTTTTTCCTTTTTAACCTTTTAATGCAGGCCCTAAATATATTTGAAATGAGTCTATGACGAGAGAAATTTGATGGAAGCCGAGTGTAAGATTTCAACTCATTTTAGTTTTCTTAAATAATGAGTGGATTTCCTTAGAAAGACTGCCATCTTTCAGGTTGCCATATGGTTCTCTAATGGAAATTGCTAAAGTTTACCCACTGGATGTTGTCTTTGATAACCCTGACGATGTAAGTATTATACAAAAAGCCATATCATTTATCTCTATTCATCTAACTTCATGCAGATTTAAGTAAATAAAATGTTTGTGGAACTAATTTCATAAGGAGACTGAGTATTCTGTTAGTCAAGCTATTTCCGCTCGGGAATTATTTTAATCATATCAGTACTTCATTACATAAGGATAACGAACTCCCATGCTATTTCTGCTATGGTGTTATTTCAATCATATCAGTACTTCATTACACAAGGATAACGAACTCCTATTTATCTGTTATCCATGGATTATATTAACTTCTATGCTTTTTTTAAATGTTTTTCAGAAAGCTAACAAGCAAAATAGAAAATGCCTACCGCCTTCATTTTGTTATTGTTGCCTTGCTTTTTCTTGCATTTAATAAAATCATGACTCTCTTAAGGGTCGTGTCCGTGTATTTTACTTTGTATTCTTAGTTAGTTATTACTAAATCATATTCATTTAGACGTTTGTTTTTTTCAGGAATCCATTGTACCTGTTATTTATCTTTGTCAGCTTCCTGCTTTTGAAAGCATTGTGGGTTCAGCTAGACATCACTTCTGAATTTCAAAATGGTGTTGTACGTTTAACAACAATGTTAATAGTCACTTTAAGCGTTGCCACTTAAACAAGTCGGGTAACATGTAAAAATGGGATACGTTTGTAGAATATGGTGCAAGATTCGTAGTATTTAAGCTAATAATCACACGTTGGTCTGTTCTGAAAAATTCTAATAGCGTAATTTATAAAATGTCTGTACGAAAATTCATACACTTGGCTGTTGTTTCATTCATTGATGCCGAAAAAGAGCTTGTGGTGAGTGTACGTAAAGATCCTGACAATGATCATATTGCTTTAGTTTCAAACAGGTTAGCAACCCTCTTATGTGGTGTCATAGCTTGGTGCATCAGTAGGTGATAGGAATCTTTTAACCATCATGATTTATGCAGTTGGATATATCCCCGGTTCACACATAAACCCTACTGTCACACTAAGAAAGGGCTGAGTTATGTTCAAAAAATATAAATGCTTCTGAAGTCTTGAGTAAGATTTCTATTAGCACAATTTCTTTTAGTTTTTCTTTATAATTGGTAGCCCTTTAGGTGGTATAATGCTCCAAGAACTGATAAGTGATAATCTACATCTCATTTTTTTCTACGAGACGAGGACCGTGCAGTGCCTTCAGATTAAAGTCTCACCATTAAAGCGCACAACATTGAAGGTATCTTTTTTGAGTTTATTTCCAGTAGATATTTTTTAAGGAGTTTATGGATTTGTGTTTTTGAAAGGATTCTATGCAGTCGTGGTGATTTAGATAAACAAACTTTGCTTATGTTATATTGGTCGTATAGGATGTATTGGATAAACAGTTTCATACAACCTGCAATCAAAATTGCTTATCTCACAAGGGGGTGTTTGGATATGTGTTTTGGAGCCGAGTATGTAGGAGGCTGTGTGTAGTAAGTATAGCTTTTGGATGCCCTTCAACCGGTTTGATGCATTTTACAGTTTCCTTTAGCAAAAATTCAGTTTGACCCGTTTGAGTTAGATGATAACCCAAATTGACCCATTCATTTATATATGGATCAAAATTACCACCAGTAGTCTTGAGCATGATTTTTTTGTCATCTTATGGATGCGGTGTGTTTTTTGTAGGCACTGATCCATGCTTTAAACAGTCATTATTACTCGATGGCCATCAACTACAGAAAGAAAGAGCTTGAGGAGAAGATGCTATTGAACCTTCACAAAAAGAAGTGGACCGATGGACTGACCCTTGAACAATTTGATACTCATTCCAAAACCAATGAGGTGACTGTCCAAGTAAGTATTTATTGATTTTCTGCAGAATTTAAATGATACTTTCATATGGTGGGGGATATATGGCCATATAGGTGAGTTAGATAATAGGTCAAAATGCTTGAGTTGGGCATTGGTTGACCAACAAAATACCCTGCTCTTTTCTACTAAATAATAAATTCTATGAATAGCTAATTTGTGAAACAGGGTTCACTTGGTTGTTTGGTTATAATTCCCATCAGAAACTAACATGGAAACTATAAGGTTCCAATAATATGTTTTTTCTCAATAAAACGATCTACTAGGTTATATATGCATTGGATATACTTTAGCTTTCGCTTATCTGATGCTTCTTTTTTAGCTAAGATCTTTTATGTAATCCATTTAACCCCTTAGTGATAAACTATAATCGATTCATTAATGGTTGGAAGGGATGATGACAAGAAGCATCTTGAAGAACACGTCTCTAACCTAATGTCATCCAACATCATTCAGACATTGGGTACCATGCTTGACACCGTTGTCTTTTAAACTTGAAATTGTATGTTTCATGTATTGTGTACCTTGAAACTATCTTGCAAGTGATTTAGAAAGCAACATTTCTTCGTTTATGACTTTGATACTTAATTTAAAATTTTATATATTTTAAGTCTTGATATTGTTCTTAGCAGCTTAAATTATTTTTTCAGTGTTTCTTATGACATGCCGGACATATTTTTGGTATACTATAAGTTCTTAAGAATTAGAGAAAGTTTGTTCTAAAACACATATGCTCTTTATTCTTATCTCATCGATGTTGGAATAAAGTGGTTCAAAATTTTATGTCATCCGTGTGTTTCTTGGTTTGTCACTAGGCCATAGTTACAAATAAATGGTTCAAGACGACCATATCAATCCGTGTTTTCTAAACCCTTTCTATGACTAGCATTTTTTATTTTTTTTATTAAAGCACATTATCTTATACGTAAATATTATTGGCTTTTGAGCTATGTCAAGAGTGTATGTAGTTTGTACAACGTGAATAGCTTACATATATGTTCTAAATTTATGGTTGATAGAAGCAAACTCGGATTGAGGTTAACTGAAGATCCTTGAATCTGTCAAAAAACATTTGATATATAATAGAAAAATAAGCACTATTTAAAATGAGTTTGAGTGAGTGTTAGATCTTGCATTTTTTTCAAATTTTATTTAAGCACATTATCTTATACGTAAACATTATTGGCTCGAGCTATTCGATTCTTATGCGTTCAATAAACTATTTCGTACATTTACCTTTGCTTAAATGTTACAAAAACACATTCATAAAAAAAGAGCACCCAATAAACAAATTTAAAAAAAAAATCTATAATAAACAAATTTAAAAAACAAATATTCAAATTAAAAAAAATGAAAAACAATAATCACAAGTCATACCCACCCATCGGGCGGGTTTTGCAACTAGTATATATATATATATATATATATATATATATATATATATATATATACACCAAATACTTTGATAACTTAAGGCTGGCACAGAGCTGAGATATTAAGCACATGGTTCTTGAGATACTTAGGGAATTTATTTTACCTCTTATCATACGATATTGCTTATAAATTAACCTCACCGCGGTCTAGTAAATGATGATCAAGCACAAGGTCTGAAGCTACTAGATTACCGACACTCTCATAAAATGTGCAAAAGGTATGCATCAAAGGCTAGAATATACCTCACAATTTAGTGGACTGAATTTTGTGCTAGTTATGATGTCAATCCGAGTAGGATTTGCCTTACTAAGTGTATACATTTTTTAGATTTTGAAAGAAAATCATATATTAATTTTAATTTTAAAATTATCAGTTGAAATTGTAGCTAGATTGCAAGGCAAACATGGAGAGAAATGATATGTTTAATTTTCCTATTTGGCTCCCCTCTACACTTAAGTTGAACATTGCCCTCAATGTGAGAACTAATAAAAATAGAAAATAGGAAAAATGAAGAGAAAACGGTACTTCCCGGGGCATAATATGATGTAACTGCGAGAGCTTGTCTTTGAGAAAATGCCATAATTTTTCGATTTATTATACATTGCCGGCAAAAGAGTAAACAAATAAAACATACAAAAAGAAAATATTTTTGTGTTGTTTTTTTTTAAAAGAGAGCAGAGGATGAGGAACTCTATCATACCAAGCTTTAGGTGCTTGTTTAAGACCATATAAAGCTTTCTTTAGTTTATAAACATGATCCGGTGTTTCGAAATCAATTAATCCCAGAGGTTGTGTCACGTATACATCCTCATTGATTAAACCGTTCAGGAATTCACTTTTTACGTCCATTTGGAATAGCTTAAAATCTAAAGCAAAAGCATAAGCTAATAGTATTCTAATAGACTCTAATCTAGCAACTAGGGCATAAGTTTCATCATAATCGATACCCTCTTGTTGATTATAGCCTTGGGCGACTAACCTAGCCTTATTTCAAGAAACGACACCATTCTCGTCTAACTTATTTCTATACACCCACTTGGTTACTATGATTTTCATATTCTTAGGTTGTGTTACTAACTCCCAAACATCGTTTGCAATGAATTGATTTAATTCTTCTTGCATAGATATTATCTTACTTTCATCCTTTAAGGCTTTATTCACATTCTTAGGTTCTATAGTTGATATAATACAAAAGAAGTTACTTTGGTTTTGGTCTTGTGACCTAAGAGTTCTTTGATTAAGGTTTCCTATGACATTTTCTAATGGATGGTTCATAGATTCCTTAATATTGACTACATCGTCAATTTCTAAAGTTTCATCCTTAATGTCATTTTCTAGGTTTTTCTTTTCGGTAACCTTAATTATTTCTTCTTCATCTAAGTCGTCATCCACCAAGGGTGGTGTCTTAGAGGGTGGAGGAGTTTTATCGAATGTCACATTGAGTGATTCTTAAATTTTCATGGTGTGTTTGTTTAGGATAATATAGGCTTTGCTATTTTGGGAGTCTCCTAAAAATACGTCTTCGTATATCTTTGGGTCAAACTTAGTAAGGTACTATTTGGTGTTTAATGAAGCACTTGCTTCCAAACACCCTAAAGTAATCACGAGTAGGTTTCCTACCTCTTAAGAGTTCATAAGGTGTTTTACCTAAGATGGCTCTAATTAGGATTCGGTTGAGGATGTATGTTAAAGTATCTACGGCGTTACACCAAAACTTTTATGGTAATGATTATTCATTCAACATGGTTCTACTCATTTCTTGTAGCATCCTATTTTTCCTTTCTACTACGCCATTTGATTGTGGAGTGCGTGGAGCCGAGAAGTTATGTGTAATACCGTTAGCATTACAAAACTCTCCAAATTGCACTTCATTATCAAATTCCCTACCATGGTTCGTCCTAATTGACACTATTGGACATCCTAATTGGTTTTGTATTTTTCTACTAAATATCTCGAATTGATCAAAGGCTTCATTTTTAGTCCTAAGGAATCTTATCCATGTATACCTAGAATAGTCGTCTACAATTACTAAGGTGTAGAGATTTCCTTCGTAACTCTAACGGCGGATGGATCGAAGAGATCCATATGGATAAGTTCTAAGCATCTAGTCGTTGAGACTATATTCTTAGCTTTGTGACTAGCGTGAGCTTGTTATCTAATTTTGCAAGCATCACAAAAATGTTGATCAAACTTAAGCTTAGGTAAGTTTCTAACTAATATCTTAGATGCTAACGATTGAATGAGACACAAATTAGCGTGACCTAATCTCCTATGCCACAAAGTGGAGTTTTCATCAATTGTTGCAAGACAAATTTTGTCTTTCGGCTTATTTCCTAATTTCATCACATATTAGCCTTTCTTCCTAATACCTCTACCTATAACCTTACCGTCCTTAGTGATTTCACTATCGTGTTCAGAGAAAGTTACTATACATTTATTATCACATATTTGACATACACTTAGCAAGTTAAATCTTAAGTTATCTTCATGTTCCACATTATCTATATTGAGAGAGTCATTAGAAATCGTACCTTTTCCAATGATGTTACCGCAAAGATTACTACCAAAAATTACGTTACCTCCATTGTATGCCTTGTATGATGAGAAGAGCTTTCAGTTACCCATCATATTTTTAGAGCATCCACTATCTTTTATCCACTCATCAGATTCCAAGTTGACTCCAATATCTCATGGGTCCAAAGTTGTTAGTGCTACACATCCCTTGCATTTGATGCATTTGATTGGGATCTGGGAGTGAAGGACACATTTACCATGACATGTAACTTTGAGGTTGGAAGTTATTCCAAGTTACAGGAAAACCATGAGGTTGGTTTTGTCGACCAACATTTCTTTTTGGTTGTGGTGTCCTGGAATGAGGATGATAATTGTTGACTCTTTTAGGAGGTGGAGTTTTTGTCCTAAAATTTGGTTTATAAAATCCAACTCTGGGTTTTAACGATGGTTTATAAAATTGTTTAACTTTATTATCACTAGCAACAAGAATTCTTACATTGTTTACCATTATATGTTTTGGTCTAGGACCCAAAATGGATTTTTAAACATAAACGGATTTTTCAGATTCTGGTGAACAGACATGCGGTTCCTTAACTGTTTTGGGGGCCTTCTGTTCTTTATAGGGGCCGCCCTTAGTATTTGGGGGACCGTCACCAGAAGGTGTGTTTTCTTAAGTTTTCATAAATTTTATTTTATTAGCCCCACTAGTTGATGCTTCAAATGAGTTAAATCCCAAACCTAATTTATCTCCAGAGGGTTTTTGATTGCTTAACATTTCATTTAAGCAATGTGTAGTCTTTTCAAATTAAGTAAGCTTAAAAGCTTCCTCATTAAGTTTTTCATTGTCGATTTTAAGCAATTGACATTTTGTACATTCGAGATCAACTCCCTTGTTTTTCTCGAGTGTAGACAACTTTTCTTTTAGTTTGCTAAGTTCATTTTCTAAACTCTTTTTGATGGATTTTAGGCGTTTGTTCTTTGTAATTATTTTTAGACTCATCTTGCATAGTTTATCATATTCATTATCTAAAGTAAAATCATCTATTGACGACTTTTTATCGCTAAAGTAGGAGGAATCGGAACATACCTCATTTGAAGCTTGAGCCACGAGATACGTTTCATCTTTAGCCTTTTCATCATCTTCCTCACCGCTATCGCTCCAAGAACCTCCGACGAATGCTCCTTTGTTTTTGTCTTTCGGTGTTTTTGGACATTCTCCAATGAGATGATTTGGATCTCCGCATCTAAATCACTTTCTATCACTTTTGCCGTTCTTGTCGTCTTGGCTTTTTCTGAAAGTCTTTTTGTCATTCCTAGGTTGTCTTACGAACCTACCTCTTCTCTTGAAGAACTTCTTGAAGTCTCTAACCGCCATGGCGAATTCTTCGTCTTTACTTCTCTTTACCTTCCGAAAGTCGAACACATCCTCATCAACTAGAATTCCTTCTTACTTTTAAAGCAAGAGATTTTATTTCTCCTTTAGCTTTGACTAATTTTGGAATCTTTCTTGAGAACCATTTAGTGAACTTTCAGGTTCCAATAGGTCATCAAGGATAGTGAATGTCAGTTCTTTTGACTCTTCAATGGATGTGACCTTTGCTCTCCATTTTGGATGTAGAGCCCTAAGAAACTTCCTAACATAGTTCTTGCTAGAATAACCTTCATCAAAAGCTTTTAGACTAGTAATAATGGTATTAAATCTCGCAAAAAGCACTATCTATAGATTCTTCTTCGGAAATGACGAATTGTTCATATTGTTGTACCAAAAGGTCAATCTTGTTATCTTTGAATTGGCTACCACATTGATGGGTGATTAACAAAGTTTTCCAAATTTATTTTTCCGTATTACACATGAAAATCCTTTCATATTCTTTTCTTGGCAAAATCTTTTAAATAATCATTTTGGCTTCGTTATTTTTCGCAAGCCTCTTTTTAAAATCATCACTTTGTTTTTCAAAAGCGATAACCTCATCTAATTTAATTTTCGGGTTTTGTTCAATAGGTTGAAAATCACCGTTGGTAATAACGTGCCAAAGATCAGGATCTTTTGATTTTACATATGTTTCAAATCTATTTTTCCAATAAATAAAACTATCGTTTTCAAAAGTGGTGGTTTTTGCATAGATTGCCCTTCTAGATATTTGTCGGAATCTATAGATCGATCCAAGCTTTAAAATACAGTATATTTTAAAAATCTTAAGTGACCTCGGCTTCTTATACTAATTGTGGAAACTAGAAGGGGGTTGAATAGTTTACCGGTTAATTGACGTTTTAAAATTTTACTTCTAAAATTGTTAGATTCGAGTATATGTTCAATCAACCAACAATATGAACCAATCAAGATAATGATCTACCTGTAATAACGATACAAACAATAAATAATATAAAGAGATAAGGTAAAGAACGATCAAACCAAGACACCAAAATTTATAGTGGTTCAGCTACGAAGCTACTCTTCGTCCTACTCCACTCCCCGAGTATCCGACTCGAGATTTCACTATCTCAACAAGCTCCCTTTCGGCGGAGAAAACCGTTTACACGTCGCTTACGTTATTTTCCAACACTAAGCTAAATGTCGAGTCTTAATCTTAGCTAGAACCAATCTACCAAACACTATCCAATCACAAGATCTACACTATCGGATTTATATATTATCTGATTTTTACAATCACACAAGATAATCAAAATAGAGATTTAGATCTTAGAAGAAGAGAGGAGAAATCACTAATCTATAACACTTCGTTTCTTAGCGAATACGAGTGTTCTTCTCTTGCACTTGATAGAAGAATGAAGAAGGTAGAAGATGAGATTTGATCAACTGAAACAAGATTAAATTATGTTAGTGATCAAGAGATTTAGAGAGAGAAAGAAGGTTTTAGTGAGAGAGATGAATTTGAAAAATCTGTGCAAAGAGGTCTGTTTTTCTACAAGAAGGAGTGCAGTATTTATAGACAAGAAAATTCAACATTTCCTGATGGCGGTCCCGGCGGTCCCAGATATATCTGGGGGCCGTCTAGCCACTAAGGGAGCTACCACTAGACTGACGCTCTAATTTTTGTTTTTTTTTGTGTGGAAGGTTGATCCTGTTATATGTTGTTTTCTGTTTTTTTTTGGGTGGGGAACTTAATTCAAACTTTTGTTTTTAAATAAAACATTATTTTTATTAATAAAACTATTTTGTATATTTTTTATTTTGTAAAAATAGTTTTGTAGAAATGTGATGGTTAAGAAGAAAAAAATATTTTCTTGATCACTAATCATGTTTAAGGATTTGTTTATTCATACCTTTAGTGATTTACGTCGAAATAGAAATTTATGATTAATTACAATGTAAACGTTTATTTTTATCGTGGATGTTTTTACATTTTGTCATCTTCAAAACGTAAAGGAGTCGAAAAATATAAATAAAGTTTTTAGGCATTATTTGTATTAACAGCCTGGTCGAGCATAAGTCGTGGCACCAGCCTGAAAAAATTTAACCAAACCACATCAATAAAACATAGAAACAAATCCAAACATCGCACGCAATACATCCCATTCCATATTGCTCTATTCACAATGCAATGTTTTTTAATAGCTTTAACAATACTCTGGTGTTGGGGAATCCATCAAACACATTCATATAAACACTTTGAAAATAGTTAGGACTTTATTAGTAAATTGTATGTGCAAAAAAGCAATATGATGATTATCGTAATCCAATCTATTTAATTTTAAATAAATTAATGTCCAAATCTAATATTCACTAGCAACCGAGATTCTATATCAAAAATCAAAAGTGGGTGATAGAACAGACTTAACTAAAGAATGGTGGGACACAGAAGAGGACGTGGTGATTAAATTTGCACCAAATGTCTATAGCCTAATTGTCTTCTATCCCTCACCTTTCTTTAGTTAATTGCGATTTATCAACAATTCAGGTTGTTTCATCATTTGAATATGGGTTGGAATTTTTTTTGAAAATCTACTCACCACAACTACATCGTCTTCTGTTTTCCACATTTCTTTAGCCAAGTGTGTTGTATCAAGACATATATAAAAATTGAACCCCCGAAAGGCAAAGAAATTCATGCCAATAATTGTGACGCCAACAACACCCCCAAGCTAAAAACTTGAACTAAGATATAACAAATGCAAAGATGATGGAAAAATAAATTGAAATACATTAAGCAATATAGACGATAAAATCCGTATACTGTCTTATAAATGCCGTCTTATAGACCCCAAAATAGTCACCGACAAAACCCCCCAAAAAATTATTGCAAACACAGCAATCTCTAAAACAAATAATCTGTTTCAGTTTTAACTAATACCATTTCCGAAATGATTGACAATGACTACAGCTTATACAAATCATGCTATCTTTTTTAACCAAATTTATACAATAACACAGTGGTATCAATAAACCCAAAATTTGGTCTCTTTTCCAATTGATGGTGTTATAAAACCAACTGTTATGACTACAAATCATCTGACCACATATCAAAGGCGAGCTATGACCAAAATGTATACACGCATCGTGAAGCGTAAAACATAATCACTGTTGATAGAAATTATGCCTAAAAACGTTATTAATATTTTTCGACCTCTCTACGTTTTAATAATCACAAAATGTAAAAACGATTAATGAAAAATTATTCGTAAACAAGTAATTAGTGAAAATTTAATCACTTAAAGGTATGAATAAATAAATGCTTAATACATTTTATGATCAAAAGAATTTTTATTCAACCTCACATTTTTTACAAAAATAACACAAACATCTTTATAACGTTTACAAAATATTTTTAGATTTAAAAGAAATGTTTTATTCAAAATAAATATTTTGAATTCAAATTTTCTACTTAAAAACGGCTAGAAATGTTTCAGAAAACACCTCCTCCAGAAAAAACAACAAAGGGAGCGTCCAAGCTTGGCGGCCCCCTTAATTATAAGGGTGGCCCCCTTAATTATTAAGGGGACCGACACCCTAATTAAAGGGACCGGCCAGACAAAAATCCCTCCCCCCCCTCTCAGTTTGCCTATAAATACTGGACTATTCCCCACTGATTTTCTTACCTTTTGCAGACATTTTCTTTCTGTTCTAAATTAGTTTATACTCTCCTACAATACTTTGATCATTTAATCATAAAGCTTTGTTTCCCTGTGATCCAAGCTTAATTCCTCAACTGCAAGAGAAGAATACTTCTTATCATCAAGTCAAGAAGTGTTATAGTTTAGTTGGTGTTGTTGTAAAGTTGTGTTAGATCATGTAAATCATTTGTGTAGATTGAGGTGATCATTGAAAGTATAGTTAGATCGTAGTGATCATAGTAAGTAGTGTTAGATTGGTGTGATCGTAGTACTGTCTTGGTTGTGAAAAGAAGAGAAGTTGTGAAGTAAAGATAAGTTGTGAAGCGAAGAGAAGTCGTGAAGTGAAGCAAAGGTGTGAAGTGTTGTAAAGTGGTGTGATTAGCATACAAGAGTTGTGATAGATTGGTTCTATCTAGGATTAAAACTTGACATTTCGCTTAGTGTCGGAAATTGGTGTAAGCAAAGTTGTGTACGGTTTTCTCCGCCTAAAGGGAGTTTGTTGATATAGTGGAAAGAACTCTTGAGTTTGGTGCTCGAGAAGTGGAGTAGGGCGAAGAGGTGCTTCGTTACCGAACCACTATAAATCCTTGTGTTGTGGTTTGATCTTTCTAACTCTTATCTCTTGTATTGTTCAGATTGTGCACATATTAAGATCACATAAAGTCGAATCTAAGTTTTTATATATAAACATAACATTAATTTAAAAAGCGGTAAACTATTCAACCCCCCTTCTAGTTTTCTACAATTGGTATCAAGAGCCACGTCAAACAAGATTTTTAAAATAAACTATATTTTAAAACTTGAATCGATCTATGGAATCGGAAAAATATTTAGATTGGAAATCTATGCAAAGACCACCACTATTTGAAAGTGATGGATTTATTTATTGGAAAAATAGATTCGAAACTTATATGAAATCAAAAGATCTAGATCTTTGGCATGTTATTACCCATGGTGATTTTCCTCCTATTCAAAATAATCCCGAAACTAAAAAGGATGAAGTAGTACCATTTGATAAACAAAACGATGATCATAAAAAGAAACTTGCTAAAAATAATAAAGCCAAAATGGTGATTTATAATGTTTTGCCACGTAAAGAATATGAAAGAATTTGTTTGTGTAAAACCGCAAAAGAAATTTGTGATACTTTATTAATCACTCACCAAGGTAATAGTCAAGTCAAAGATAATAAAATAGATCTTCTTGTTTAACAATATGAACACGATTCTGGAAGAGGAATCGATAGATAATGGTTTTGCTAGATTTAACACTATTATTACTAGTCTAAATGCACTTGATGAAGGTTTTTCTAGCAAGAATTGTGTTAGGAAATTTCTTAGAGCACTTCATCCTGAATGGCGTGCAAAGGTTACAGCTATTGAAGAGTCGAATGACTTGACATCATTATCACTTGACGAGCTTATTGGAAATTTAAAAGTTTATGAAGTGATAATAAAGAAAGATTCAGAAATGGTCAAACGCAAAAGAGAACAAAATAGATATCTTGCTTTGAAGGCCAAAAAGGAATCTAGTGATGAAGATAGTTCGACTTCTGATAGTGAAGACGAAGAATATGCCATGGCCGTGAGAGATTTCAAGAAATTTTTCAAAAGACGAGGAAGATTCGTAAGACAACCACATGATGAAAGAAAGTCATTCCAAAGAAATAAAGACGACAAAAATGACAAAAGCAAAAGAAAATGTTTTAAGTGTGGAGATCCAAATCATCTCATCGGAGAGTGTCCAAAACTATCAAGAAACTACAATCAAGGAGCCTTCGTTGGAGGATCATGGAGTGATAGCGACGAAGATGAAGAAGAAAATACTAAAGACGAAAAATGTCTTATGGCTAAAGCATCTAATGAGGTACTTTCTGAAACCGAATTCTTTAGTGATGACCAATCATCGTTATATGAAAAAGACCTAGATAGTGACTATAATAGATTATGCAAAGTAGGTATAAAATTCATGGCTAAAAATAAATCACTAAAACAAATTAAAAACCAATTAGAAAATGAAGTACTAGAACTAAAAACTAAAATGTCTAGATTAGAAAAAGGTAAGGAAATCAATGAAGAATGTAAATTATGTCAAGACCTTAGGTTTGAAAATGAAAAGCTTAAGGAAGAAATTTCTAAGCTTAATCAATTTAATAATAGTAGTCAATCGCTTAAGAAAATGTTAAATCTTCAAAAATCTTCTAGAGATAAATCCGGCCTAGGATTTAATTTTACCAAAGGATCAACTAGTGAGTCTAAACAAGTAAATTTTGTAATGTCACAAGAGATTGAGTCTAAAGAAAAAGTAGTTGAATTAAACTCAAGCCCAAGACCAAAATTTATACTTGTAAACAATACTAAAATACCCATTGCAAACGACGAGGAAGTAAAACGTTTTTATAAACCTTCTTTAAAACCCAGAGTTGGATTTACTAAGCCTAAAACAAGATCTAAGACTCCTCCTCCAAAAGAACTAATAACTCTCACCCTCGGTCTAAAACACCACAACCTAGGAGAGATCAAGGTAGACAAAAGTACCCTAATAATAATCATTCAATGTAGAATTATTCACAACAACCAAACTTCTCTCCGTGGAGAATATGTCCACCCTATATGTATTTGAATCAAATGCAACTTATGAAAAATATGTTCGGGACTAACAATTTTGGACCCATGAGACATTAGAGACCAAGTGGTTAAGCCGTTACAACATTCAAGTGGAGTTGTTCATTAACATTTCTTGGAATCCGACGAGTGAATACATTCTTAAGATCTTATGATGGGTTTTCTAAAAAGATTTCTTCTCTAATGCTTGCTCACTTAAAGATGTTGAAGAAAACACATTGTAGGCAAAGGTATGTCTTCTTTCCAAACTTGTTAGAATTTAGATTATGTGTTAAATGTTAAATGACTATATATTATTATGCTACATGTAGTATATGCTAAAAAAATAAGTTATAGTTAATAAAATATAATTTAAGCTTGTGGAAATAGTGTAGTCACTAGAAATGCCATTTGTTAGTTTTCTAGAATTAAGAGATTTTGTTCATTATGAACTCGTCTCTCATGTAGTTGAATTAGGATTCTCTACATACCTCTATAAATGGAAATCTTCTATGTCTACTAGTAGCGAACTCACGTAGATGAAGAAAAGTGAGTTAGTGGGTAATCATTAACATAGAAGTAGGTTTAGTTTTACATCTTACGCCGGAAAGGCATGACATCAAAACACTATGGATGAAACAAACTCCCTTCGACTACGTCGTCCACCTCGTCTATACGTCTACAAAAAACTAGATCTATCGGAATCCTCTCATCAAGCTTTAACTCAATTCTATCATTCTATCGTCACAGATTTATCATCTCTCAAATACTCCAAATCGTGACAATTAATTATTTCATCCGAAGTAATTAATTCAATTGACAAGAAGTTGATTAAAAATGTCACTAAATCCTTGTCAAATCTTCTCTCGGCTTGACAACTTGATTATCTCATCTGAAGTAATCAAAGTATTTTTAATTAAAGAAAGGTTAATTAAAATGTCAATTAAATTTCGTCAATCATCTCTAAACCACATCTAGATCCAAAAATCTTGACAACTTAATTACTTCATTGGAAATTATTTAAGTTTACTTAGCTTAACGAAAAGTTAAATTAAAAATGTCAAGTATTTTTCTTTCGCTTTCAACTTCATTATTTTGACGACTAGATTATCTAAAATAATATTGCTAGTAGCTCTCGACGTATTTTGATAATTGTATATTTACAAAACTAGTCAAAATCAAAAAACAAATTTTTTTTCTCACATAGCCGCCCCCCTTAAAATTAAAGGGACCGGCCGTGTTAATGTGGGCGGCCCCCTTATATTTAAAGGGACCGGCCATTCAATTCGCCAAACAGTCCTTTTTCTGCAACACCCATTATCAAACACACCATTTCCATCATCACCCTCTCCTTGCTACTGTGTGACGAACACACACACTCAAAAACCTCAAAATCCAATCCCTAAACTTAAAATTCATCCAATTTCGCAAGAGGCAAACATGTTGATCCCAATAGAATAGATCTTTAATCCCTTAGCTTGTATAAGGTATAGTTATGCAAGATAAATCTAACACAACTATAGTAGAAACTTTGATTGTGAATATCAAAGACTATGCTGAATCTAGTCAATGATACTAAGAAGAATTACAATGAAACAGTAATGAACAAGATCAATAACAAAACAGTTTACTAAACTTTTAGCCTCAATATAAAATGAACACTCTTAATAGTGTTAGGGTTTACAAAACCTTAAAGCTACGAATAACACTTTTCTAGATATCTGAATTATATAAACATTATGGCCTAGGACCTCCTTTTATACACCATGGAGTCCTACAAGGCTTACAATACTTTCCTAAGTTATCATGATCTTTTAAACAAATAACTTATACGAATCTTTTACAAAAATATCTCATACTTATCCCATAAGTAATCTTGATAAACAATCTTCATCTTTATCCTTCTGACAGTAGAAACTCTTCTAGCCGTTGTAATCTTTTAGCAGTTGTAACCAGCAACATTAACTTTTATACCAGCAGCACTAACTGTGTACAAGCAGTAGTAACTATGTAGAATATTTTCTTCATTCTTCATCAGCAGTACTAAGTTACACTAGCAGTACTAACTTTATGCTAACAGTTGTAACTTTACTCAAGCAGTACTAACATATACTAGCAGTACTAAGTTACACTAATAGTAGTAACTTTTATACTAGCAGTATTAACTACTTAGTAGTATTTCTTCTAAGTCTCTGAGCAGTCTTAACTTCCATTAGCAGTAGTAATATATACTAGCAGTAGTAACTGGCAGTACTAACTACTTAGCATATTTTTCACTAATATCACTAATAGCACTAAGTTATGCTTAGCAGAAGTAACTCTAACCTTAGCAGCAGTAACTTCCAAACAGCTTCAAAAAGTATTTTAATCCCAACAATCCTCCCCTAAACTTGATGTTCATCTTCTGAATCTTTAAGTTTCTTGATTAAAAGCTTTATCTTTACTGAGAGGATGCATTCAAACACTTCAAGGATTCTTGAGCTATTTTGTCATGAGCTTAAAAAGCTGATAACACATTTCATTCCAATGGTCAGCTTGAAGCTTCTTGTTGAGCATATCTATGATTGTTGCAGGTGTAAGTGGATATCTCTTTTCTTGATCGATTCGTGATTGTCATATGAAGTGGAAGTGATTATCGGGATCCTACAATTGGTATCAGAGCAAAGGGTGGATTTGTTTTTGATTTGTGTGGTTAAATAAGCTCAAATTCGTGGCTTATTTTAAAAAAAACCACGGCTCACTTTTGATTTTGGCTTATTTGGTTGTTAAACTTGTTCTCTCGTGGTTCCACATGTTAAGGAGGTTCATAAGTTGCCACTACAAGAGAATTATAAGCTCCTAGTTCGATTACAAAGCTTTAAGGTTCGAATTTTTCTTTATGTTCTAAGTGGAGGGTTGCTTCACTTTTGACTTTCATTCTTTGATGATTTTCCAGTCAACAATGATTAGAGGCTTAGTGGCTAGAGGTATAGCATCAATTGTTACCTCTTCATCAGGAACTATCTCCATATGCTTTTTCATCTCTGCTTCTTCTTGATCATCATCTACTTTAGCTTCTACATTCTCATCTAACTTCTGCTTCTTTAAATTTTCAGATTCAAGTTCTTCTCCTGCTCTTTTAGAACTTCCTTTTGTTCTTGTCTCACTGCTTTTCACCAACTCTGTATCCATGTCTACAAATGTGTTTACCCTTGTCATGGCTTTATCAAATAACATTTGAATATCCTTAACGCTTTTGGTCTTCAATTGATTATGCTTGTATCCAGCCATGTTTTTTTAGATAAGTAGACATTGTATTTCTCTTTTGAGCCTTAGTTGGTGGTTTTGTTCTCTGCTCTTCTCCTCTAGGTCTTGCAAAATGCTTCTTTCTTTTATCCATGAGCTCTACAAACAATTTTGACTTTTCTTTAGTAGTCAACTCTTCTTGCTCTTGTGATTGTAATCTTGCAGCTAGCTCATAATCTGCATCTATCATAGCTTGTGTGTTATCTCATGATTTAATTAAAGCTATGTTAGCGTCTTCTTCCTTTTGTCTTGCAAGCCTCTCTTTTTCTTCTAATTTAGTTTGTAATTAAGCTTGAATATTTAGAGCAATTTCATCATCAATCATAATTTGATCTTTTCTTTTCAAAGGCTTCCAGGTTCAATCATTTTTGCCTTGCCTTTGTCTTTAGCATGTGGAAGTTGTGATGGTTGTGAAGGTGTGTTGTTGATGAAATTCACTGCCTTAAACTACAACCCTCTAGCCCTTGGGTCTTTAACAGCAGTAGAGTTGATGTAGCACAAGTTGAACAGCTTGGGTTTAGCTGCTTTGATTTCTATTAAGGTCTGAGCTAGAGTCAATTCATCAACAGTTGTTGTTGTAGCACTAGCAGTAGTAACTTCAGAAATACTAACTACCCTTTCAACCTTAACTTCATGCTCATCTAAAACACCTGTATCAAACATTAGGTTATCATCATTCCTCCCCTGAGTCTCATCAACCAAAGTAACCTCTGCATCAGCATCAAGATTAGCAATTTTCCTCCCCTGTTTGGATGCATCCTCCTGAGCACCCAAAATAAACTTCATCATAGGATTCTACCCTTCTATTGAACCAACCTTCCTTAACCTTTTTAGCACAGGAGTTCTGGACCTTCTTTTCTTTTGCAACTGCTTGACTTTCTTCTTTTCTTTTGCAACTGCTTGACTTTCTTCTTTAAACTAGCAATTTCCATTGCTTGAGCAGTCTTTGTTGTCTCCAAATTAAGAACTCTTTGTGACAAGTTGGTACAAAGTTCCATCAATTCATTTAGTTTCAGTCTATCTTCACCACTAAGAAGTGGATCATTGGAATGTGTAGGTACATGCTCCTCATTGGCAGCCTCATCGGTGATAGGCTCTGTAGAACTACTGGGTTGAGGAACCTCAGTGTCTTTCCTCTGTTTCCTCTTTGGTTGTTTCTTCTGAGGCTGTGATGTAGATGGTTGAGAAATAGTGGGTGTGTTTTGAGGATAAATAGGCATTGCTAAGCCTTCACCCTCCTTTTGAGCTTGAACCATCATAATTTGAAATAAAGGGGTGACTTTCCCAAAAAAACCTTTTCCTTCTCTCTTCATATTTGCAAAAATATTCTTAGTGTGACAGGGTGCATCATAAGTCCTATTGTGAGTAGACATATCACCAACTTGTTTATCCAAGAAGAACAAATCTTGGATACATTAAAATTTAACACTACTATCCACATTCTTTACCATACTTTCAAAGATATACTTAGAAAAGTTAAATTTCTTGTTGGTGGCTAAGCATATTATTGCAGAGACCATAGTGCTACTAAATTCGTTCCATGCAGTAGTCTTAGCACTTAGGCATTGCAGAATAGTATGAATAAAAAACTTCCATTGAAGAGAAAATAAAGCTTTATAGAATGTAAGTTTCTAAGAAGGGAAACATATCCACCCCTCCCTCTACGGTTTCCACATGGCGTTTACAAAAACCATACGCCTAGAACACACATACCTTTAGTCGACTACATTTTCTATGCACACATAAAATACACGCCTAGAACCTCCTTTTATAACATAAGGAGTCCAAGACTTAAAAAGGAAGATAAACATTAGACAACTAAATCATTTAAACATTAAGGAATATCTTCTGTTATCTTTATCTCCTTAAGAAGATCTTCAGAATCTTCGTCTTTTGTAGAATTCCATCTAACCAACTTAGACCCTTGTGTTTCATTATTTTATTCATTTTGTCTCATCAAATTTCGCAACAATATTCCCCTATTTGATGATGACAAAACAAATAAATAGTCATGTACGAACCTCTCCTAAAATAGAGAAGTTGAGATCTTTGATCTCCTTAAATGAAACAAACTTCCCCTTAATCATATTTCCTTTGTACCATGCCACACCAAGGATCTATAAGTTTCCAATTGTATCTGTTAACATCTTCTTCTCCTTTTCGTCATAATCCAATAGGGGACATATGAATATAAGCAACTTTGATCTTGACCATTACAAACCAATATCACACTTCTAATCTAATCCTTCTAACTCCTCAAATTACCCACCATTAAGCACAATAAGAAAAATGAACTGGAGTAGTAGAAACTCACACTAAACTTGATACTCATCATATTAATCTGAGGAGAATTTCATCAAGTTTCTTGCATCCTCCCCTAAACTTGATATTCAACATATTAATCATCAAGATTCTTGAATAAAATCTTCTTGAACCTCAGGAGGATGTATCCAAACATTTTTTTCTACTTTTTGTATTGTGACTTGATAAATCTGAGGAGCTCAAATGCCATTTCACATTCATGATCAACTTCTAGCCTCCTAATCAACATTCTTGAAAGCATTTCTTGTGTAAGAGGATATTTCTTTTCTACCAGCATATGAATTGTAATTCCAGTATCCATCAATAATAAATGTACTCTATAAAATCATATAACCTCCAGCTTATCAATGTGTACTCCTGTTAAGCTTTCCTGATTTCATCTTTCTCACTTGGTTCAAATAAAGTGATAAGATCTCCCCAAAGTAATCTGTCATATCCTTCTAGGCTTGCTGACTCAAATCTTTCCTTTACCAACCTGTATAGATCTAACACATCTTGTCTGTCAATATCATCAAGCATTGCACTGAATATCTTGTAATATTTAGTACTTCCATCAGCCCTGATGATCTGATAATACATCTTGTCTTCTGCTAGAATGCGTGTCTTCCAGTCAACTATTGGATATTTTGTAGCTAGAGATTCAATATTGATAGCACTACCATCACTTGGAACTATCTCCAAACAAGCTTTAAGCTTTGCCTTCTCAGCATCATCCTCTATCTTCTGTCTCTTGGCACTTTCTTTACTAGGCCTTTCACCTGCTCTTTTCTTACTAACTGCTTTCTTTCTACTACTTTCAGTATCCATAGGACAAAATCATTTACCTGTTTGTAAGCTTTGTCAAACATTTCCTTAATTGCATTAAATCTTTTACCCTTGAAATCTTTATCCTTTTATCCTGCTATATGCTTCATGTAGGTACATAATTTCTTTCTTTGTTCTGCTTTGGTAGGTGGTTTGTTTCTTTGCTCTTCAGCTCTTTTTGCAGCAAAGAATTTCTTTCTAGCTGCAATAAATTCCATTAGCGGTCTAGCTCTCTCTTCAACAAACATCTGTTCTCTCTCTTCTGCTTGAAGCCTTTCAGCTAATTGAGCATCTGCATCTATTCTTGCTTTAATGGTATCCCATTCTTCAATCAATGCAGCATTACTAGCTTCTTCTTCTCTTTCTATTTCAAGCATGACTTCTTCATCTAACTATGCTTGAAGTGTTTTAGCCATATCAGCATCATATTCAATTTGATCTTTACCTTTCACTTTTACTAGTTTCTCAAGCTCTTGCATGATGCCTTTTCCTTTATCTTTTAGATCAAGTTGCTGTTAAGGTGGTACTATTTGTCATTGTTAAGGCGGTACTATTGGTCTTGTAGCAGTCTCACTAGCTTCTTTCATAATCACCCCTCTTGTTAGTCTTGTAGCAGTCTCACTAGATACTCCTTTTTTCTTTGATTTTTCTTTTGATTTCACACTTCTCATTTTCATAAGGGTCTGAGCAATTGTGAGATCCTCATCTTCAATTAAAGTTGTTGTTGTTAGAGGAGGAGTACTTGGTTTAGTAGTACTAACAGATACACCAGCAATAGTAGTTGGTGCAATCCCTGAGTCTCTACATCCTCTTGAAACCATGAAATCCCTTCATCTTGGTCAATTTCATTCCTTCCCTGTTTGGATGCATCCTCCTGATCACCCAAACTCTTTTCAGCAGAAGATTCTATCTTAACTTTGAATAACCTCCTCTTGAGTTGTGGAGTTCTTGACTTTTTTCTTCTTTTCTAACTTCTTGACTCTCTTCTTTAGATTAGTAATTTCCAAATCCTGAGCAGTCTTTATATTTTCCAAGGCAAGAACTCTTTCAGATAATTTTGTACAAATTTCCATCAATTCATTTAGTTTCATACTGTCCTCCCCACTTCTAAGTGTGTTAACTCTTGAGAGAGGTGGATCATTAGACTGTTTAGACAACCTCTCAAACCTAGTTTGAGCAGGTCTGTCCCCCAATATGGTATCTTGGCGCCTGGGACCACTACCTGAACCAGTTCCCTGAGGAATAGGCTCATTAAGTGTTGCCATGGATTGGGTCCTAATAATGTTACCACTGCCCTGCTCTGCATCTAAGCTAATAGCAGTAGTGGCAGCCCTTTCCATACTGTCTCCCCTCTCCTCATGGATAGTCTCATCTGCTACAAGGGTAGTAGGTCCACTAGACTGAGATATCTTAGTGGCCTTTCTTTTAGTTTTCCTACGTTTGTGGGTCTTTTTAGGGTGTGATGATGATGCAATAGTAGGTGATTGTTCTAACAAGGAGATGGTGAAGCATAGAGGTGTTGGTTGGGGTTCAGTGGTTGTCCCTGAACCTTACACACCTCCACTGCTTGTTGATTGTATCAACATAGTAGCAAACAATGGTGTCACAGTCTCTGAAAAATCTTTTCCTTACCTTCTCATGTTTGCAAAAACCTTTTTAGTATGAGAAGGTGTATCATATTCATCATTAAAAACTGCTATAAGATTTTCAATTTGATTGTTTAAAAACTATTGTAAAAACCTTGGATACATTAAAAACTTTTTAGAATTAGGATCTAAGTTTCTCAACATACCATCAAAAATCAATTTAGAAAAATTAAACTTTTGTTTCTTAGCCAAACATATAATTGCAGATGCAATATTGGTACCAAATCATGCAAGCAGACTGATTTAGAACACTAAAAAATTTTTAATTAAGAAGGTATGTAATCAGATACATCATTGAAGGGAAAAATAACATTTATAAAAGTAAGTTTATCAGAAAGAATTCTCATATCCCCTCAATTGAAGTTTTCAAAAAGTTTTATAATTGTTAGACAAGCCAATTCACCCTCATCATTGAAGTGAAGATCTCTCCTCACAGATGATTCTTTTATTACTATAGTTTTGCCAACAACTTTGGCACGTATTTATGTTTCATTATTGACGGTTTTGGTCTTTGCAGTAGACCAAAACTGCTCAATATAGGACACATAGATAGTTGGACTTACAGTTAAGGCATATCGTAATGGGTTAGCATTCATAAAGTCCACTTTCTCATCAAAATCAGCATTCTCCATGGATTTGTCCAAGTAAGTAACCATGTTATGTGAATCGGCAAATTTTAGAGCCTCCATTGATGATAATTGTTAAAGTCGATGATGAAATTGAGTTTGGGTTTGTAGTTGAGAGAGTGTTAGAAAGATTAATAACAAATATGGTTTGATTGTATATCGCTTAAATAGGTAATAAAGGAAACCTATACGTGAAGTTTTTGTTTTATAGACCTACAATACCCTCAGCAGTTGTAACACCAACGGTAACCTAGCAGTAGTAAGTAGCCTGGCAGCACTAACTTTTGCCTAGTAGTACTAACTTTTGCCCAGCAGTACTAAGTAAGGCCCAACAGCATTAACTTTTGAGTTACCAGTTTTAACCTCAATTCTATCCTCAGCAGTTGTTGCATTCCATTCAACATCCTGGCGAATAATCATCTTGTAACCCATTGACACAATTTAACCTCCTCACACCAATACTTTAGAGGTTAAGCATTCCAATACTTGCAATCAGATATTGAAATCTGCCAACATCAAATGCTTTTGTGAGTAAATCTGCAACATTCTGATCTGTGTGAATCTTGCTTATCTGAATAAGCTTCTTCTCATTGGAATCTCTGATAAAGTGATGCCTAATCTCAATATGCTTTATCTTTGAGTGAAAAAACTAGATTCTTTACAATGTAGATAGTACTCTCATTGTCAATGAAAATATTAGTGTTCATAAAGTTGTATCCATAATCAAGCAATTGATTTTGGATCCATAACACCTGTTCATAGTAATTTGATGCAGCTACATATTCTGCTTCAGTTGTAGAATTTGCCACCACAGTTTGCTTCTTGCATTGCCATGAAATCAATCTACTCCTAAGAAATTGACAACCTTATGTTGTGGATTTCCTGTCTAAACTTGCACCAGCATAGTCACTATCAGTATAAGCTTCCAAGTCAAATGGTGAGTCCTTAGGATACCAAAGGCCTAATTTAGGTTGACCTTTTAAGTATCTAAAGATTCTTTTCACAACATGAAGATGTGAAAGTTTAGGTGTGACTTGAACTCTTGCATAAGGACATACAACAAACATTATATCAGGCCTTGTAGATGTTAAATACATCAATGAACTATCATTGGATCACTATAAGTGAACATCAACATCTTTAGCACTTTCATCCTTCATCAAAGGCTTTGAAGTTTCCATAGGTGTACTTGCTGTCTTCACAGTTGAAAAACCAAACTTCTTCATCCACATACTTGTCTTGGCTGATGAAAATCCCGTCATCTGTCCGTGTCACTTGCAGTCCTAAGAAGAATGTGAGCAACCAATCTATCCTTGTTCCTGATCACAATTCCTCTTTTATATTTCTTGTTCCTGTACACCCATTTAGTACCAATGGATCTTTTGCCATATGGTAAATCCACCAAGGTCCAAACCTGTTGTAACTTGAATTGCAGAAGCTCTTCTTGCATAGCTTCTATCCATCTTGGATCTTTTAATGCTTGGATTACCTTCTTGGGCTCTACTTGTGATAAAAAACATGCAAACAGACAATTCTAAAAGTCTTTATGGTTGATTCTCTGTTGCACTGAACTAAACATATCATGTTCAATCACACTCTTTTTCATTCTTCTGGTTTAAGGTGCTGAATGTATATCTCCAATGATTTGTTCAAGTGGATGATCCTTGTGAAGTCTGGTAGTTGGAATAGGACTGACAAACATAATTGTATTTAAATTGTTCATGTCAGCCTCTGCATCATTATCTTCATCATCATCTGAATAGATAATTTCTTCCAAATTAGGCATATTTGGATCATCAGCACATCCATAGACTATATTTTCATCAACAACATTATCCTCTATGCCAACAGCATTAATAGTTGGACTAACAGTATTAATATTGTTAGTGCTGTTGATATTTGCATCCTTCTCTTGATTAACTCTTGGCTCCTCTGTACTTGGAACCTCACTATATTTATTCTCTAAATCTTCAGCATCCTTCTTTTCCTCCTCCCCTGATGGTTTAAATCCAACATTAGGGAAATTCTTTGAACTAGAAGAGAATTGTGGATCTTGAGGCCATAATGGTAGTAGTATGTAATCTTTGCCCGGTATTGTCTCTACTCTAGCTTTACCTGCATCATCACATGCTTTTGTACCTGCATTACCATTAGATTGATTCCCTGTAACAACTGGCTTATAGTTCATAAGATTTTTGTTAGTGGCACTCTATATCAAAAAGCCAATAGGTCCACATCCTGCAATATTTGGTGTAGTATTCACTAAAAATAAACATACAGGTTCTCTCTACTATACCTAGTTCTAATGTTTGAATACTCTGAATGTTATGCTATTGTGTAAGTATCCTACAAAGAACCCTCATCATGACTTTCATCAAATTTACCTAGTTGATCTATGTATTAAGGATTGTACTCAGTGACATCCAAATGTGTCTAATGAAGCTTAGGCGTTTTTCTACCTAGAAAAAGTTCATAACGTGTCTTGTTATGAGCTTGATAACTAACACCCCTATTTTGGACATACAAGCAGTATTAACTGCTTCAGCCCAGAAAGTTGTTAGAAATTTTGAATCAGCTAGCATAGTCCTAACACCCTCTATTAGTGTCTTATTTTTCCTATGTGTTATTGCTCACCATTTTTGTGGAGTCCTAGCAACACAAAATTCTCTCTTAATACCCTTCATTTCACAGAACTGATTCATGACCCTATTCTTGAATTCAGTCCCATTGTCACATCTAATCACTTTTACCCTTAGGTCTATTAGATTTCTATGCCTGTTATTAATATTTTAAGGATTTCACTAGTTTCATCCTTAGTGGCTAAAAAAGAAAACTCAACACACCTATTAACTTCATCTGTGACAACTAGCAATACAACTTTTTCATAAACTCTTTACAAATGTTGGTCCATAACAACCATGTGCAACATTTGGTAATGGTTGCTAATTGAACTAGACTGTTTTGGTCTTACGCAGAAGCTTTGAGTTCAGTTTTTCACCTTTGACAAGCACACAGGTTTGATTAATTTTCAAAAGTCTATTGAAGGTAAACTCCCTTACAAGGTGTCCCTTACTAGTTTATTCATTGTTTAAAATTTACATGTACAAGCCTCTTATGCTAAAGATTAATTCATCTGATATGACGTTTGTAGAACAAATGAGACCTCCTTGAGGACAACATCTTTGAAATCAACACTGTACCATGTTATACCTTTCTAGAATTCTTGAGCAAAACATGACTTTCATCAGTTAGCTTAAAGTCTGGAGAACAGACAACACATTCAGTATAATAAAAAGAACACTATTCTTCTTGTCACACATTTATGAGACACTGAAGAGGTTAAACTTTAGTTCTTTTACAAAATACACATCTTTAAAATCTAATTTACCAGTTCTTATTTTACCTTTCCTAATAATTTTCCCTCCTTTAGAATTACCTCCAAACGGAGCAACATACGTGCCCTCCATCATTCTTCATAATTTTGTAAGATAGTTATTAGTTTCCTGTCATGTCCTATAGCAACCACTATCAATCCCCCCTTTATCCTTTAAATCTTGCTGTGATTCCCTGCACAAAATGGTAAGAAAATTAGTTTCTTTGGGACCCAAGCCATCACTGACTTGGATCTGCCTTGTGCATCAATATAGTCAAATCTTTAAAGTTCATTGATGCACCATTGTGTCTGGAACATGGTATAAATTTTTTGCTTGTCTCCAAACCCCAACATGTTGAGACCCATTACAGCATTAGCCTTCATTTCCCTTTTATTATACTAATGCTTTTGCCCAACAGTAGTAACATTTCCCCTAATAGTATTAACTTTTTCATTGAAATTATAGTTCTTATTTGTTGTAAACTTGTTAAAGGGCCTTCTATCATGTGAATGTGCTCTATTAAAAACATTTGACACTGGTCTTGCACTATTCACTGTTGGTCTTGGGTAAGCAGGTATTAATTGGTCTGGCAATAGAAACAGATAATGCTGCTCTTGAAGAGTTTTGCCTAGCAGTATTAAGTGTTTTAAGGCCAGATTTCATTAAGACTGCACTTGGGACAAAATTTCTTTTTGGATGAGGGTGAGTTATCCTTTGAGAATTTTGATGATTCACCCTTCTAGCATTGTTCCACACAGGTTTTTCCACCATTTTCTTTTCATAGTAATCACAATCTTTGATCAAATGGTTAAAAACTGTCACATACAAGAGGTAAAAAACAAGCTTTATTTTGAAACTCAAAATTACTCTCTAATTTCTGAGTCATCAAATTATTCCAGTTTCTCTTATTACCTCTAGGACTTTGACAGTTTTTCCTAGGGTATTCAACTTGCTTATAGTTCTCTACCTTCTTAACAGACTCCCTAGGTGATTTCACATGCTCATTAGATTTAACAAATTTTACTTTGGCATTACTAGGTTTTCTCTGTCTAGACTTAAACTCAATCTCATTCTCATTCTCACTATCAAATATCTAGTCTTTAATAAGTGGTTCACTAACAGACTTAGGTTTTGACTCACTAGTCTTAACTTTACTTGTTGCAATAGCAGACACACTAGTTACAGACTCACTAAAAATATATTCATCCTTATCAGCAAGTACCAAATCAGGTTTTGGAGGCATGAAGTTCCCAGTATAGGGAGGGGGAACAACATGATACCCTTCACCTGATTTGTACTTATCATTCATCTGATTGTCAAACACTTGACTATCATAACCTACACCAGTCTTGAACTTATCACTTACTTGACTATCTAGCAGTTTGCTTAGATTATTAGATGAATTTTCAAACTTTTTTAAGGTAAGTTTTAAATCATCTCTTTCTTTTTTAGCTTTTTCAAATTTCTTTCTAAGCTCTGTTAGTGCATTATCTCTCAACATAATATCAAGTTTTAAAATCTTTATGTCCCCTTTAAAAACAACCTCATTCTTTTTATACACACTAGTCTAACTCTACAAATTCTATACCTGCTTTATAAGCTTTCAACATTTAATTGAGACTTATTAAAATCTTTTGTCAGATTATCATAATGTTCTTTGAGAGTTTCATAAGACTTTAAACATGCTTTAGAACAAGTTGATACCTCAGTGTCTGAGCTTGAAGAACTTGAAGAAGTATAGGCCATAAGTGCAAAATTAGTAGGTCCTTCTTCAGCCTGGTCACTCTAGTCATACCCAAATCCATCACACTGAGATACTAAAGCATTTGAAGTAGTTTCCTCAACTGGCACAGTCCTTCTTGTTGTCTCACTGTTTCTACTGTCTTGATTCTTAGGTGCCTTGCATTCCCTAGCAAAATGACCTCTTCTATGGCAATTTCCCTTGGCAGTATTAATGAATAACTTAGCAGTAGTAGATACCAACTTCGATCTTAAGCAGTTATAATCTAAATATGTAGTCGAACCAAGCAGCATAAACCATTTAAACCGAGCAGTATTAACATAATAATGAGTAACACAAACTTTTCTTATGACAACACTAACTCATTTAAACCTTGATAGTTGTAACGAGCAGTAGTAATCTTTTCAAAGCAACAGAATTAATATGAACTCAACATAAAATAAGTAGAGATAAATGCAATACCAGTAACCTCAGTCGACACATCTTACACCACTAGTAACCATACTCGTCGAAACCCTAAGTAGCATAAACCTTCAATCAACCTGATTGATGTAATTAATTAATCGACCTTAGGGTTTAACCTTCGACTTCTTATTGATGTGCTTTCTTTAAACGAATCACACTCTTAATAGGGTTTTCTTTACACCATAATCACAAGATCAACTTGTGTGTTATGATTTCTTGTTGCAATATAACACCATTAATCAAACAAACTTTGATTTGAATTACGAACCAAGAACATGAAACCCTTATAATGTTGCACAATCTTCTTGTTTCTTTACCAAGTTAACATACGATCTGCTTGTCTTGAATTAGAGTTTTCTGAAGAACCCTAATATTATAAATCAAACAGCTCAAGCATCTTTAAACAAATGGTAGTAACCTTAGATTAGGGTTTATAAAGTCTCCAAGCTGCTATCATCATGACCTTTTCGGTTGCCGTCCATAGAGCCTAAATCGATTTAGGGTTTAGTGATAAACCCTAATATCGCTGAATTTGATCATTTAGCTTCCAAGTATTCGAATAAAGACAATACCACCATGATCTTGAATACATGAACATACACCATAAAATATGCTTCCAGTTTTATATAATATCTGAGGGTTTGCAAAAACCCTAATTTGCAACGAAATTAACCATAACCCACAAAATAGAAAATTATTGACCTACTTGCTTTCTTTATAAATTTGACCATGAAAACACCTTATAGATCCTTGATCAAGAAGCCCTAATGGCTAACACCTTTAGATCCTTGATAAGAGCCTAATAGTCTCCTGATTATCACTCTTGTTGAATATAGCCCCACTTGAAATAGATCTTGCTTAGCTTGTAAAAGGTTTAGTTGTATTGAATAAATCCAAAACAACTGTGGTAGAAACTTTGATTGAATATATCAAAGACTATGCGAAATCTAGTCTATGATACTAAGAAGAATAAGTAATAAAACAGTAACAAAAAAGATTGTATAATACCAAACTTTAAGCCTCACATTTATAAATACGAACACTCTTGATAATGTTAGGGTTATACAAAACCTTGAAGCTATATATGACTAAATATGAAAATGAGATATATATACTACATGTTGTAGGGTCTCCTTTTATACACCAAGGAAACCTAATAGGCTTACAACGCGTTTTCTACTCATACATATCTTTTTCTAAAATATCTCATACATATCTCTATAGCAGTACTAAAACATACTAACAGTACTAACTAAGTGTAACAGCATAAATCCTTCTAACAGTAGTAACATTTTCTACTGGCAGTACTAATATTACACTAGTAGTAGTAGTAATTACTTAGAACTTTTTCTTCAATCTTGAGCAACAACAGTAACTCCAACTAGTAGTTGAAACTTGAACCAGCGGTAGTAACAGTTAAGAATCCTTTTATTCCCAAAAGCTATTTATAAGAAATAGCATTTAACTTAGATTTCCTTAAGTCTTTTAACAGTTGTTCATTTTGTTCTTTAAGAATTTTAACATTTTCCAAACAAGATGGTGAACAGTTTGAATCAGTAGATACCTCAGAGTTAGAACTTGTAGAAGAGTAAGCCATGAGTGCAAAGTTAGTTGGAACTTCTTCTGCTTGATCACTCCAATCATAACCAGAACCATCACAAGACACCAAAGCATTAGAAGTAGTTGTCTCCACTGGCACAACCCTTCTTGTGTTCTCCCTATTCATGTTTTCTTGGTTCCTTGGAGCCCTGCACTCCCTTACAAAGTGTCCTTTTTTGTGGCAATTGTAACACTCCACCTTGGACTTATCAAACCCAATGGTCTCATTACCATTAATAGTAAGCTTTCTTCTAGTTTTTTCAAGAATCTCCTTGCTCTCATTGTTAGCAAAGCCATCTGCCACCTCAAGTCCATCTCTTCTAAATTATCATGATTAATTTGTTGCAAGTCCTCATTGTCAAGTTGTGAACTGTTTGGTTGACTTGCAAAGAAAGCACACATGACATCATCACTCAAGTTGTCAATTGTTGTTGAGTTAACAGTAGTAGCTTGAGTGCTAGCAGTTGTAGCATCATGAGCACTATTAACTGCTCTATTTGTACTACTAGTGCTGTTTGAGGACACAAAGGCTACGTTTTGTGTGTTTGTGCTTAAGCTTGATGTCATTTTGACCTATGGTTCATAGATCTTCAGGTTGTTGTAAAGATCATCTAAGCTTAATGTATTTATCTCAGGCTTGTTCCTCCACACAATGGTATGTGTGTTCCATTTTGGTGACAAACTTCTTAAGAACTTTTGATTTACATCTTCTTGTGAGATACTTTCACCATGAATCTCCAACTGACTGATAAGCTTTTGAAGCCTATCAAAGGTTTGATCTAACACCTCTGAGTTAGATGCAGTAAAATTTTTATACTACTAGTTTAGAAGATTCCTCTGAGTCTTTTTAGTACAGCATTCCCTCCAAAAATCTTCTCAACAGCCTGCAGTAATGACTTGGCATTTTTGATGGAGTTAAACTTCAATTGATGTTCATTATGGATGCCATCAATAAAGTTCTTCTTGTCTTTAACTCTAACCTCCTTTGTGCCTTTTCTTCAGCAGTTGTAGGAGCAATTATAGTCTCAACACCTTCAACTACTTTTGTTATTAGAGGTGCATTACCATTCTCTATGACTTCCCATAGATAATAATCAATCATCTGGATGTACTGTTCCATCCTCATCCTCCAAATCTTTTACTCACCTGGTTTTAGCATAGGCACTTTTGATGCAGCCAGCATATGTACTAAGTCTTGATCCATGTCTTTGTAATAAAGAGATCTTGTATATTCAAACAGGTTCTTCTTAACAAAGTTTCTCAAAGCAACAAGCTCTGATACCATTTGTTGATCCCACTTGAATAGATCTTGAATTCCTTAGCTTGTGTAAGGTTTAGTTATGCTAGATAAATCTAACATAGCTTAGTTTAAGAAACTTTGTTTGATAATACTAAAGATTATGCGGAATCTATCTTTAATATAAGAAGAATTCTTCAGTAACACAAAACAATATAATTTCAACAATAAAAGCTCCAAAATTATTATTACAAATAATACGAATACTCTCCTAGTATTAGGGTTAGAAAACCTTGAAGCTATAACGATATCAAAACAAAAGATTTCTAGATTGTGATTTTTGTGATATCAAACTCTATACCCTAGGATATTCCTAAAACTTAGAATATTCTATAAAGATCTATTCTATAAATAACAATCCTTATCCCATAAGTAATCTTGATCTTCAAGCAACCTTTATCTTTCAGCAGCTGTAATCTTTCAGCAGTTGTAACTTTGTACCATCAGCATTAACTCTTAACAAGCAGTAGTAACTTATACACCAGCAGCATTAACTATGTACAAGCAGTAGTAACTACTTAGAATATTGTCTTCAATCTTCACCAGCAGTACTAACTTTACTCTAGTAGTACTAACATATACTAGCAGTACTAATATACATTAGCAGTACTAAGTTACACTAGCAGTAGTAACTATGAACTAGCAGTACTAACTACTTAGCATATTTTTCATTAGAGTTAATAAACAGCACTAAGTTTTACTTAGCAGCAGTAACACAAACCTTAGCAGCAGTAACTCCAAGATCACCAAGAAGTCTTTTAATCCCAACACTTAGGGTTTTGTCATGTGTGATAAACAATAATTTGTCCAGGTCTAAGTATTATAAAATATTATAATTTCATATTTTGATGTCTTTCGATCTTGTTAGTTTTCCTGATGAAAGCTGAAAAGTTGACTTCAGTTGACTATTTTGCGTAAAACGATTATGGTTTAACCAGGAGTTTGATGGAGTCTTGACTTTCGAGAGAGACTCACTTTTGATTCGTATTTCCATTTTAGAGTATTTGGTTTGTATTTTAAGTAATTCCAGGAAGCTTTCCCGTGATTTCCTAAAAATCGTCACGCAGCGCGTACCAGCACGACAGTTTGTTTGGAAATAAGTTTAAGTGATTCAGAAGTGTGTAATGAGCTTATTTATTTAAATAAATTCATGATTTTGGAAAACGTTGGTTTAAAACGTAAATCGTTGGTGTGTGATTTGGAAGTTTTCAGAAAAACGGTCATTTTCGTGAAATTTGGTAAAAGACTGTAACGGTAGTTAAAGTGTAAAATTTGAGCAAGTTGGTTTTGACAAAGCTTATTTTGGGAATTCAAATTGTTTTCACACTTGTGAGAATGGTTCGGTTGAGTTTTTTTAACAAAAATTCATGTTTTTGGTCCTGACCCGGCCGACAGCGTTTAAATAGAATTTTTTTATAGTAAGTTAAGGTGTTATGCGTCGTATAAATAACCTAGATTTATGGAAAAGTAATTTTAAACACAATGAAAATATTAATTAAACTTGGGTAACATTTTAAATCATCAAACTTTGAGCTTTTAAGTGATCCCGACATGAAAAGAAGAACCCTAGACCCTCCTACGCTCCTAATCGGTTTAAATAGGCCTTAAGGGACAAGATGGCTATTTTCTAGCTAGGTTGTCTCAACCTAGTACCCTTATATTCTTTCACCACCTCAAACATTACTATTCACTCATTCATTTTGAAATCAAACACAAAAAATATCTCTCTTTTCTCTCTCTATTTTGGACGAAGCACCAAGGAACAAGAAACATTGAATTTTTAAAGATTACCAAGAACACGAGGTTTAAAAGATCGATAGTGGGTTGATATTAGATAGACGCGGGTTATAGAAAAGGTTTTTGGGTCTTTCTCTTGCGTCAAAATCAAACCAAACTCGCCTAATGTTGTAAGTTTCTATATTTGAATTTAAGTTGTAATTCTTTTGCTTATTATTGGTGTCTTTACTACTAGTCTGTACCAGGTGATCGTCGTAAAAATCAATTCTTGAAAGGAATAAAGTGTATAAAAAGTGTCGTTTGTGTGGTCGAACTAGAACAAAGGTTACAAGGCCGAAGTTTGAATATTTTGGTTGTGGTTGGTTATTTTATAATTTTATCAAAGTACTTTTTGGGCTTATTTTGAAAGATGCTTAAAAATAAGCATAGTTTGAGCTTATTTGATTCTTGGGCTTTGGTTGGTTTCAGCAAAAGAAAGAAAAGAAGAAAATAATATTGGGCTTGGCCCATTTGATTGTTTTGGCTTATGGGCTTATGGCTTATTTGATTTCGAGCTTATTTAGCTTCGGCTTATTTGAGTTTAGCTTATTTTTGGTTTCGGCTTATATAGAGGCTTATTATGTTTCGACTTATTTTGATTATGGCTTTCTAGTTCGCTTAATGGGGGGGGGGGGCTATTCGCTTATGGCTTATTTGGGTTCGGCATTTTTATGTTTCGATTATATCAATTTGGTTTATAATTGTTTTGGTTGTTGTGGGCTTATAGCCTTATATGGGTTTTTAAGACTCCCAATAAAGTATAACTATTAGTATTTTTATTATAAAGTTAACGGGCTAACTTTAAAACTATAATGGACCTTAAGGCCCAATAAGCGAAAACTAGTGGTTTAATACTTTTAAAGTGGATTTTTAAAGTGAAACATGTTTTCTGTCAATATTGAAAGTCTATGGAAGGAAATGCGTTTTGTTAAAGTATTTTTTGAGATATAGAATTTGGCGTTTGGTCAGAAGGTAGCAAGAATTGGGAAAATTGTTTGGAATTGAGAATTGGGAAGAATGTTTAAACTTGAGGACTTAGAAAAAGTTTTTAGAATTGAGATTTTAAAATCTTGGAAATCTTGTATAAACAAACGGGTCATGCCGTAATTTTATATAAATCCCACACTTAGAAAAATATTGTGAAAACTTATTTTGTGTCGATTCGGTTAAAAGACGAAACGTGACTTTTAATAAGCTTTAAATGTCGAGATTTAACGATCAAAGGTGGTTATGTTAAAATGACAAGGTTTTTATAATTACCCTTTTTAGCCAATAAAGAGACAAAAATAATAAAATATTATTTTCTTATTATAAATATATTTAAGTATATGTATACTTTAACGTTGCGGAGATGTTTATCCGTTTATTTTTATATTCGAACTCCCACTTATTTCTCGTCAGTTTTTCTCGGATTGTTTGATCGTTTATCTCGTTTCAACGGTGCTCGATGTTTTCGATAAAATAATGTTGATGTCACACTTAACCCAAGTGTTTTGAGTCGTTTTGAGTTATTTACCACACAACCATAATATGAGATAACGGTTTTGGTAAAAGATAATGATGCGTATTTTATTTTAAAATATATTTTTACCACGTTTTAAATTTATAAAACTCGATCTACCTGACAACGCACTAACGGGCAGGGAACCCGATTGTGGGTAGTATAGAGTGGTAAATCCGAGGTCGTCCCAAGATCTAAGTTGTAATTAGTTTTAATTTGAAATGTCACGTTTTGAAAATGGTTTTTCCATTTGAATTGAAAGGAGTTAAAAATAAATAACTGAAAATAAAAGAGTTGGAGATATCAAGAGAGAAAACATGCTAACCTAGTTACTTCATTACTATTTTTATAAAAATGCTTTCCTGTGCAATGTTAAACTATGGTTTCATTAGTGGTTTCTAAGGTCGATAGACTTGAATATGCATATATAATCTGACCTATACTCCATGCGATTCCGAATCAGTCCCAAATCATCAGGGAGTTAGGTTATCTAGGTTGCAGTGATTAATCCTAACTATTCCCAAAACATATTTAATAATCTATAAAGATTATTAACCCTCTTTGAAAGAGTTCATGTGCCTTTTAAGTATATTAAGTGATAAGTGCGGTAACCGGTTAGTTCCTACACCAGGTAAGGAGTTAGTGATCCTCCCTAGTACCCATTGGATCCCATATTGACTAGATAATCTAATAATGGGGCAAGCTAGGTCCAAACCACCCGTACTACCAAAACCCAGGGTTACACGATAGTCAAGGAATATCTAATGAAACCATAATCTAACAGGAAACAATCATAACAAAAGTAACTACATAACTAGGCCAGCACTTTAAGTGCTTAGCCGCTCATGGTAACAGAAACACAACAAGAAATAGAAGAAATCATAGATTGAAAACTCATAATTCTTACAGTATTCGTATTTGAACGATTAAATACAAAAAGTAAGTAAAGTGTGATCTCCCTTGGACTCCAGGTGGAATTCTTCGAAGGTTGGAAGCCTTTGTCGCCTCTCCAATTGGCTGTGGAGGAAGTGATGTCGGAATAGCTTGAATGAGGCCTCTATTTATAGGTATTGAACCTGTTACGGCGCAACCAATAAAGGTGTTACGCCGTAACCATCATACACGGCATTCCATATTTAAGCAGTTGTTACGGCGTAACCAGATATGGTGTTACGCCGTAACCTTCAAATAATGTCCATAAGTACGTGATCTTCATTCCATATTTGTGGATCTTCATGGTTACGGCGTAACTGGATATGGTGTTACGCCGTAACTCTAACTTTGACAAGATTTCCTTCCAAATATATGGTTACGGCGTAACTAGATATGGTGTTACGCCGTAACGTTGTCCTTGATCTTCGTACTTGCTTAATATATGTTACGGTGTAACCATTTTTGGTGTTACGCCGTAACATTCTTCAAATATTTACACTTTGAGTCATTTTTCCCTTGTTTCTTGTCACTTTCCTGCATTTCACCTGAAAACTACAAAATGATAGAAAATATCTCGTTTTCGAGTATTAGTGAAACATTTGCAGGTAATATAGGGGGTATTTTGCCACCAAAAAGTATTAAATATTTAATGTTATCAAATATCCCCCCACTTGACTTCTGCTTGCCCTCAAGTAGAACCTGTTAGAACATTTCATAAAAAGATTTCTCGAGAATAACTTCAAGAAATGAATTTATAAAACTCTTATGCTAGAAAACATCAAAGCCGAACACCTCACGAAAAGGGGATAAAAAGTCACTCAGCTCTCCACTAGTCTAAGTGTTTCATTTTCGGGGTGATCGCTCAATTGCACAGTCATAGCATGTATTCTATCATAAGCTTGGAAAGTACACAAATCTGCACCAGTTAGAATTAGGGTCTAAATAATTCTTGAATATTGAAAGTTTCAGGGATATATAGGTTTTATAAGGTGATAAGGGTTAGGTAGTCATGGAATACACATTTTAATGGTTGTTATATAAAAACCACAAAAAAATAGTCTAGGTTAGTCAAACTAGCTACTGTTTCATACCATGGGTCTAGTTGTCTAGGTCTGAAACATTGTTCTTCTTAATGGGCTACTAGCTCCAATCTTCATGAATATTGGGATGACTTGGTGTAATAATGGGCTACTAGCTCTATTTTTTCATTACTATGATGTCTTGGTGCAATAATGGGCTACTAGCTCCATTTTTTAATTTTATTTTGCACCATCTTTGCAATCTTTTAACACATGGGTGGCTTTATGTTTCACCCTCTTTTCTTTACTTTCTTCATGATAAATATGCAAATGTTACAGGAGTTTATATCATTAATTATTGCCTTCTTGTGACACATCGATTGGGTTCCCACCCCAGCTCTGAGTTAACTATTTCAGAGCTCTTTATATCTATTTTCGTTCCTACTTAACGCCGTTTACACGGGTATAGTTTTTCCTCTAACCGGAAGGTGGCTACATTCTCCTTGGTCTGATGACGCCGACTTACGCTAACCAAGCGAGTACCGGGAGGGACATCTTAGGCAGTAGAATCGAGCGGTGCCGTTCATCGACTACATACGAGTTTATGAATCAATGAACGCACACCCCCCACTTGAGATAAACAATGTCGAAAGTGGTGATACAGGGGGTCTTTATAAATCATAACTGATTGGTCTTCCTCGAAGGCATATAATTTTCGTTACATTCCCACACGCACACCATGGACTTATGGTAGCCAGAATTTACAACACAAAGGATATCTTAGAACTACAGGGTAGGTTAAGGCGAAATAGTGTAACGATACATATAACATTGGGTGAAAACATAGATTAGTTTAACATGGGTGATCTAGGGGTATCTTGCAAAATAATGAGTGCAACAAAATGTTTATGAAGGTGAGGTCGACAGTCAGTATAACAAGGTGATAAAAACACACATGTAGGATATTTGGGTGATTTTCCTAAGTGTTTCTTCTTAACTATCTATTCCTTCTAATCAATTTAGGTCTCGAATATTGATGTACAAGCCAAGTTTAAAGTCTACAATACTACGTATCACACTCAATATTTTGGTGGATTTTTGAGTAATATGATGGAAGATCAGAAATATTAGGCATAAATCTCACCAAGTAATAATAAAGGGTAATGTGCATTTGGCAAAGATTAATTCTAGCTATTTAAGAAAAATTTGTCAATATTTTAAAATTGGCATAAGTTTCAAAGAAAAAACTTAGAAAATCCGAAGGCAAATAATTACATCAAGTATTAATTATTTCCTCCATCCCCACTTGATTTGTACAAAGTCTATTGTACATTAGGAAATGAAATAAAAAGGAAAGAGTAGAATAAGACAAGAAACTCCCTGAGCATTGCTTCGAGATTTGAAATTTAGCGGAAATCTTTTAGATTATCCCCGTCTTCCCGCAAGCTCTTTATCCCCTGTGATCACAAAAACAAACCAAAGCATAAAATCGTTCTACAAGAATTATGAAGTGTACATGAAATACCAAACCTAACTCACTTTCGTAGGAATCACGGTTGCATTTAGGATATGCAACAAGACTTTTAAACCACATGGTGGCCCAAGTGGACGAGTTTAGTCTCGTGAGGGCTTCCAGAGAACAAACCCACAAAGTCCATTTACATATACAAGTTTAGACATGTTTAAAATTAATTTTTAAGGATTTAGAAGGAGGTTACGGCTTTACCGTAAAATGGGTTACGTCGTAATCAAGTGGTAAAAAAATTTAAGTTTTAATGTGTTATGGCGTAACCATGAAATGGTTTACGTCGTAACTGTAGTGGTTACGACGTAAACTAAAGTTGTTACACCGTAACTGCTGTAAATTCAGCAAAGTTACCACATGATTATGAGTCGAGCTGGTCCTGATAATTGCCTCCTAGCTTTTGGATTCTGCAAAACAATGTAAGAAACATGCAAACCAACTAATGCAAAATGAAAGATACTCATGTGGTGCCTCCCATAAAGATCTTGTTTTTGTTTGAGTCACGAGCTTGACTCCACCCTTATTTGCCAAGTAATAAGGTGTTCATTCCCTCTTTTGAGAGTAAGTGCGAGTGAGAGTAGTAATGAACACCATGATTTTGTAAATTTGCTACTGGGTAGGGGAATGACAAATTAGAACCATACTACTGCTGAGATTTCATTTCCCTTGATGATTGGCTCACTTGGTGTAGTAATGTTGGGAATTATATTGATTTGATGATACAAAACAATGAAACAAGAATGAAATAAAAGGAAAACAAAAGGATTAAAGTCGATATTATGGAATTCTACAAGATGTAGGAGTACATGAAGATTTTAAAAGATTTGGTCAAAGATATGAAGATAAATATTAGGAAGATTTGTTTCCTAATACAATTAGTTTTCCTTGTAAAGTCTTAAGGACTCTATTATATAAAGAGATCCATAGACATAGTTTTTAGTATCCCTGTGTGTGAAAAATGTGTGTGTACACAAAGTGTTAAAGATGTAGACGTCTAGTAGTGTTGTTTAGCCTTAAGGTCTTTGACCCTGTTACAGGTAGGTAACCGTTCTATATTGATAAAATAGAATTGGGGATTGTATGTGTATGAAAAACCTTGTTTAATAACAATGATTCTTTGTTTGAGTATTCTGCCTTTGTTATTATTTATCCTAGATTAGATCTAAACAATCTAGAGATTAAACGATCTAGAACCTATCACGTTATATATGTTCTATCAGGACCTTGTTGATCCCAATAGAATAGATCTTGCTTAGCTTGTATAAGCCTAAGTTGTATTGAATAAATCCAAAACAACTATGATAGAAACTTTGATTATGAATATCAAAGACTATGCGGAATCTAGTCAATGATACTAAGAAGAATTTCAATGAAACAGTAATAAATAAGATCAATAACAAACAGTTTACCAAACTTTTAGCCTCAATATAATACGAACACTCTTAATAGTGTTAGGGTTACAAAACCTTGAAGCTATATCGATATCAAAACAAATGATTTCTAGATATCTAACTCTATGCCCTAGGACCTCCTTTTATACACCAAGGAGTCCTAACTGGCTTACAATATTTTCCTAAGTTATCATGATCTTCTAAACAAATAACTTATACGTATCTTTTACAAAAATATCTCATACTTATCACATAAGCAATCTTTATCTTTTCTCTGATAAGTCTTTGATCTCTTCTCTGTCAGCATAAACTCTTCCAGCAGTTGTAATCTTTAAGCAGTTGTAACTTTCACACCAACAGTAGTAACTTTTGTACCAGCAGCATTAACTGTGTACAAGCAGTAGTAACTACTTAGAATATTTTCTTCATTCTCCACCAGCAGTACTAACTTTACTCTAGCAGTACTAACTTTACTCTAGCAGTACTAACATATACTAGCAGTTCTAAGTTACACTAGCAGTACTAAGTTTATATTGGCAGTACTAACTACTTAGCGTATTTTTCACAATCTTTTTGCTAGTAGTAGTAACACAAACCTTTTTTCTTGAGCAGCACTAACTTTGATAAGAGCAGCAGTAATTCCAAACAGCCTTATGAAGCTTTTAATCCCAACAATCCTCCCCTAAACTTGATATTTATCTTCAAAATCATCAAGTTTCTTCATTAAAAGTCTTCACCATCACCAGGAGGATGCTTTCAAACACTTCCAGGATTCTTGAGCTGTTTTGTGATGAGCTTAAGAAGCTGATAACACATTTCATTCCAATGATCAGCTTGAAGCTTCTTTATAAGCATGCCTGTGATTGTTGCAGGTGTAAGGGGATACCTTTTCTCTACCAGCATAAAAATATGCATAGATTGCAACCTCAGAAAGTGTACTCCACAAGAATCAAATAGCTTCCATATCAATACTTTTTCATTTTGCAGAGTCCTCTATACTGGACTTTCTACATCAGGTTCAAACATTGTCAATAAATCTCCCCATAACACTCTCTCATAGCATCCTCTAGCCTTGTTGACCCATGCTTAGCTTTCACCAGTTTCCACAGAGTTTCCAAATCTTCTCTGTCAAAATTCCTAAGCATATAAATAAAGACTGAGTATCTTTTAAAACTTCTATCAGCTCTTATAATTTGAAATTGGCTAATTTTTTCTTCTTTGATTATCTTCCAGCCAACAATGCATGGAGGCTTAGTGGCCAAAGGAATAGCATCAATTGCTACTTCCTCTTCATCAGGAACAATGTTCATAAATTCGTTCATCCTAGCTTCTTCCTGATCATCATCCACTTTAGCATCATCTATCTTTTGCTTCTTAGCTACTTCTTGTTCTAGCTTTGTGCCTGCTCTCTTAGTACTATCCTCTGCTCTCTTTACACAACCTTCAACCAACTCTGTTTTATAGTCAACAAAAGTGTTAACTCTTTTGAAAGCTTTGTCAAACATGTCCTTAATAACTTCAAACTTGAAGCCCTTCAACTGTTTCAGAGTGTATCCTTCCATGTTTTTCAGATAGTTACAATATAACTTTCTTTGTTTAGCTTGAGTTGGTAGTTTGTTCCTCTTTTCTCTTGCTCTTATTTCTTCAAAGTGTTTCTTTCTAGCTTCTAAGAGTTGTACAAACAACTTTGACTTTTCTTTAATACTCAACTTCTCTTGTTCTTTTGCTTGTAATTGTTGAGCCATTTGATAGTCAGCATCCATCATTGCTTGTGTGTTATCCCATGATTCAATTAAAGCTATGTTGGCTTCTTCTTCCTTTTGTCTTGTAAGCCTCTCTTCTTCTTCCAATTCAGCTTGTAATTGAGCTTGAAGATTTAGAGCAACCTCTTGATCATACATAATCTGATCCTTCTTCTTCAAAGGCTTCTCAGACTCAATCATTTTTGCCTTGCCTTTGTCCTGTAAAGGTTTTGATGCAGCTGGTGTTGTTGTTGTAGTTGTTGTTGTAAATTCGCTTGGCTCTTGAATCATAACCCCTCTAACTTTGGGTTTTGCAGCTTTGATCTCTATTAAAGTCTGAGCCAGGGTCAATTCATCAACAGTTGTTGTTGTAGCACTTTCAGTAGTAACTTCAGCAGTACTAACTACCTTTTCAACCTCAACTTCCTGCTCATCTAAAACACCTGTATCAAACATTAGGTTATCATCATTCCTCCCCTGAGTCTCATCAATCAATGTAACCTCTACATCAGCATCAATATCAGCTATTTTCCTCCCCTGTTTGGATGCATCCTCCTGATCACCCAAACTAGCTTCATCAGAGGATTCTACCCTTCTAGCTGAACCAACCTTCCTTAACCTTTTGAGCCCTGGAGTTCTTGACTTATTCCTCCTCTCTAGCTTCTTGACCTTCTTCTTTAGACTAGCAATTTCACTATCTTGAGCAATCTTGGCCTTCTCCAAATCAAGAACCTTCTTTTGTAAGTTGGTACATAAGTCCATCAACTCAGTAAGTTTATCATTGGAAGTTGTAGGTACATTTTCATCTGGTACATTATCAGTAGAACCACTAGGCTGAGGAACCTTAGTGTTCTTTTTCTTGGACTTCATTGATTTTTTCTTCCTCTAAGGTTGGGATGATGATGGTTGAGTAATGATGGGTGTGTGATGGGGATCAGTTGGTATTTTTGAACCTTCACCCATTTCTTCATGAGCTTAAACCATCATAGTTTGAAATAAAGGGGTAACTCTTCTAGAAAAACCTTTCCTTTCCCTCTTCATATTCCCAAATATCTTCTTAGTATAAGAGGGGTAACATAAATCCTTTTATAATGTGACATATCCCCAACTTGTTTATTCACAAATACTTGTACGAATCTTGGATACATCCAGAATTTTACCATACTATCCACATTCTTCACCATATTATCAAAGATATACTTGGAAAAGTTAAATTTTGGTTTGTGGCTAAGCAAATTATTGCAGAGGCCATAGTGCTACTAAATTCGTTCCATGCAGTAGCCTTAGCACTTAGGCATTGCAAAAATTGTCATGAATTAAAAAACTTTCTTGAGGAGAAAGAAAGAAGCCTGTTAAATGTAAGCTTCTGAGAAAGTTTTTCATACCCCCTGAGTGTAAGCTATTTAAAAATTGTAGCATTTGGCAGACAATCAACTCCATTAGCATCTTCCAGTTGAAGATCTCTCCTTATTGTGGATTCAGTTATAATCACCTTCTTTTTATCCACTAGGGCTTGCAATTGTACTTCCCCATTAACCATTTTTGCTTTGACAGTATCCTAGAACTGTTTAACACATGAACCATAGATTGTAGGATTGACGGTTAAAGAATATTTGATAGGGTTTGCATTCAGAAAATCAACTATCTCCTCAAACCCCTCACTTTTAGTGGGTTTCTCCAGAAACACAACTAAATTATGAGTATCGGCAAACTTTAGATCCGACATTGTGTTGGGTTTTGATAAAGAATGATGAAATTGAGTTAGGCTTTATGATTAGAGAGTATATGAAAGATTAAAGTCAATTGAATGAGTGATTGAAACCCTTAATCGAAGTATTTATAAAAATACCCTCAACAACATTAACGTTCACCAGCAGTAGTAAGTTATGCCTAGCAACATTAACTTTTCAACTGGCAGTAGTAAGTTATGCCTAGCAGCATTAACTTTGAATCACCAGCATTAACTCCAATTCCTTTCTAATCAGCATTGCCATCATCAAATTAATATTTTAAGTTACAAATTATCTCTGTCTGTTTTTTATTTCTCTCAATTCTTTTAGCTCATAATTCTCTCTGTCTGTTTTTTATTTCTCTTAATTCTTTTAGCTCACAATTCTCTATGTCTGTTTTTGATTGCTCTTAATTCTTTTAGCTCACAATTCTCTCTGTCTGTTTTTATTTCACACATCTATCTTTCTATTTTTCAGCTCACTATATCTCTCAATTCTTTTTCTTATCAATTCACTCTATCTGTTTTTATTTTCACACATCTCTCTTTCTATTTTTCTTCTCATTTATTCTTTCAATTCTCACAGTATTAATTATACCAGCAGTAGTAAGTATAACTAACAGTATTAATTTAGCAGTATTAAGTATAACTAGCAGCACTAATTATACTTAACAGCATAAACTTTTAAGTTACAAGTACTTACTCCAATTTCATCCTTAGCAGCTTTTTCATTCCATTCCAAACATCCTTCCATTAATCAAGACTTTAGAGATTAAGCATTCCAATACTTGCAATCAGATATTGAAATATGCTAACATTAAATGCTTTTGGAAGCAAATCTGCAACATTCTGGTCTGTGTGAATCTTGATCATCTGGATAAGCTTCTTCTCATAAGAATCTCTGATAAAGTGATGCCCAATCTCAATGTGCTTTGTCTTTGAGTTATAAACAGGGTTCTTAACTATGCATATAGTACTCTCATTATCAATATGAATCTTAGTTTGCATAAAGTTATATCTATAATCCAGCAATTGATTTTGGATCCAAAGCACATGTCCACAGCAATTGGAAGCAACTATATACTCAACTTCAGTTGTGGAATTAGCAACCACAGTCTACTTCTTGCATTGCCATGAGATCAATCTGGACCTTAGGAATTAACAACCTCCTGTTGTGGATTTCCAATCTAAACTTGCTTCAGCATAATCACTATCAGTGTATGCTACCAAATCAAAAGGAGAATCTTTTAGATACCAAAGGCCCAATTTAGGTTGACCTTTTAAGTATTTAAAAATCCTTTTACTGCATGAAGATGTGAAACTTTTAGGTTGACTTGGTATCTTGCACAGGCACACACTACAAACATAATATCAGGTCTTGAAGAAGTAAGATACATGAGTGATCCAATGATGGATCTATAAAAGTGTTCATCTACATCTTCACCATCTGCATCTTTGAGCAAAGGCTTATGGGTTTCCATAGGTGTGCTTGCTGTCTTGACATCAATAAAACCATAGAGCTCATTCAAAATCTCAGTCACATACTTGTCTTGACTGATTAAAATCCCATCTTCCTTCTGCTTCACTTACAGTCCTAGGAAGAATGTGAGTTCACCCATAGAGCTCATTTGAAACTTCTTATGCATTATCTTCTCAAACTCAATGCATAATGACTTCTTTGTAGAACCAAAAATGATATCATCCACATACACTTGAACTAACAAAATATCACTTTTGACCCTTTTGATAAACAAAGTCTTGTCTATCTTTCCTCTCTGAAACCCATTGTCCAACAAATAAGTTGACAAGGTTTCATACCAAGCTCTGGGAGCTTGATGCAGTCCATAAAGTGCCTTTTCTACTTTGTATACTCTGTTAGGGAAGTATGGATCTTCAAATCCTGGTGGTTGACAAACATAGATTTCCTCTTCAATCTTTCCATAAAGAAAAGCACTCTTGACAACCATCTGGTACACCACAAAGTATTTAAGTAAGGCATAGGCTAAGAATAACCTAATTGCTTCAATTCTGGCAACGGGAGCAAAAACCTCATCATAGTCTATTTCTTCTTCTTGTGTGTATCCTTGTGCAACCAATCTTGCTTTATTCTTAATCACAATACCTCTTTCATCCTTCTTCTTCCTGTAAACCCATTTAGTCTCAATAGCCCTTTTTCCATCTGGTAAATCCACCAGAGTCCAAACCTTTTGTAATTTGAATTGCAGTAGCTCATCCTGTATAGCTTCTATCCAGCTTGGATCCTTCAATACATGAATTACCTTTTTGGGTTCTTCTTGTGATAAAAAGCAAGCAAACAAGCAATTTTGAAAGTCTTTATGGTTTGTTCTTTGCTGAACTAAACTAAACAAACCATGTTATTTCAAATTCTTTGTCATTCTTCTTGTTTGAGGTGCTGAATTCAAGTCTCCAATGATTTGGTCAACTGGATGATCTTTGTGTATTCTTGTAGTTGGAATAGGACTGACAGGCATAAATGCATCTAAATTGTTCATGTCAGCCTCTACACCAACATCTTCATCGTCATCTGAAAAAATAATATCTTCCAATTTAGGCATATTTGGATCATTTGGAAGTTCAATGCTTGTTTTTGGATCAACGGCGTTAACTTTTGTGCCGACAACATTAACAGTTGAACTAACAGCATTAACATTGTTAGTGTTGTTTCCATCTCTAGCAGTATTAATATTGTTAGTGTTGTTAATATTATCATCATTCTCTTGATTAATTCTTGGCTCCTCTGTACTTGGAACCCCACTATCTTTCTCTTCAGTTGGATTTTCACTTTCATTCCTTAGATCTTTAGCATCCTTCTTTTCCTCTTCCCTTGATGGTTTAAATCCAGCATCAGGAGAATCATTTGAATTCTAAGAGAATAGTGGATCAGCAGGCGTAATCTTTGCCAGTTACTGTCTCCATTCTAGCTTTACCTGCATCATCACATGCTTTTGTACCTGCATTACCATTAGACTGATTTCATGCAACATGCGTTTAAATCTGCAAGGGCTCAAATGTCAAAACAACGGTTTGCCTCCCAAGTTGATGTGAACAAGAATTTGTCAAAACCAGTCACTCTAAACATTATTTGCCCTAAGCAAATCAGGAATCCGCCTTCTTGCAACACCTGGACCACGTGATTGCATCTAGCTCATCTAGGAATAGGTTCTAGAAACATGCCAAGAATTAGTTCAAATGACATGGTTCATAATCACTATATAGATGAAGCTAGGAAAAAGACACAAGAAAGAGATAGGAACTCAAAAACTAGTCTGATTCCTTCTGCTAGATTTCAAAGCACTGCTGATGGTAGCAAACCAAAACCTAGGAGAAACATCAACTAGGAGTTTGCCTGTATCTAAAAGTAGTTGCGTTACGATGACGGATGTGCCTAAAGCAGATCACTCAAAGGAGTTCTTAGTTCTTTTTTTCAGATTCAAAAACTTTGTTTGTTGTTTACATGTCATAGTGTATCTTTATGCAAATCATGTGCTTGTATAACAAAAACTCCTGATGGAAGTTAAAATTTCAGTGATAAGGATTAAATCCAATAAGACCACAAACAATAACAAACCCGTAGATCAAAAGAGTCATACTCAGAAACCTGGTAGACAGATCTTTACAAGACATAGGTTTTCTCCTAAAAAAGGAACTTCCGCTGTGTTGAGAAAACCATATTCCCATAGATAGGATCTTAGGTGGAAACCCACGGGTAGAATTTTCAAATCTGTTTTTCTTTGTCTTGGGGGATTCCTACAGGGAAAGTTATTCGACTCTTGCACAAGCAAAGGTTGACAGTGAACCCCCACAGTTCAAAATGTAGATACCTCATATTCTTGAATGCACAAAATCTAGATGTAAGTGCATGTACATCAATCAATGTTCAGAAGGAACAAAGTTTTGATTTAAGTGCAAGGTAACTTATGATAATATAACAAGGGGAAAAATCTCAGGAGTATGGTTGCTGAAAGGCTGATATCACGAAACCATTGTCAAGTGGTTTCAAGATGTGATACTGGAAAATGGCGTCAGTTCTCGTCAGTTCTGACCCAGGTCCTTCAATGTAAATGGCGTAGATCACGTCAGTTTATGAACCCCGTCCTCAATGTTAAATGGACGTCAGTTCACAACAGTTCAGCCTCGATCCTCAAAAAAAAAATTTTTATTTAACCCCCCCTATTATTTTTTTTTCGATACGTCTGTTCACACAGTTCAGGCCTCAATCCTACAATGTCATATGGACGTTTGAACACAGACAGTTCAAGCCTCGGTCGTCCATGTCAAGAATGTTCCGTCGTCAGATCACGTCAGTTTGTCCCGTTCCTACAATGTTAAACGGTACTTGAAACAAGACAGTTTAAGTCCGGCCACAAAGTCAAGAAAATGTCCTCAAGTTGCTGAGATAGTATCAACGTCAAAGACTGGAATTACTTTATAGTCCGATGTTCAAGTGAATGAATCAATGGAACTTTCTCATGGTTGTGTCAAAGTCTTTCCGATGTACATGTTGCTGATAATCCTGATAAACGTCAACAAACATAACACAACTCACACTTCTTACAACCAACGATGTTGAAGGATCCACCTCATTGAAACATTTCATTCATCACATCAAACTCCAAAACTCAAAGTACCAAAATGTCACTGCACCTGAGAACATTATTCAAGCAGAAACCAATACAGAAAAATGCAAAGTTTGACGGACGATGAATTTATCAAATCTTCAGTACACCACGGTAAAAGATCAAGGGGAGACATCGTCTCCGTCATGTTGATTCGTAAAACATGCATACTTTCTATCAACACCTCCTTCCACACAACGTTGGACAAAAAGATCATACCATTAGAGACAAGATAATTGGAAATCCTTCTCAATCAGTTAGAACAAGACGTCAGCTAGAAACAGATGGCGAGATGTGTATGTTCGCACTCACCGTGAGTCGAACCGAACCAAAGAACATCAAGGAAGCCATGGCTGATTCAGCATGGATTGAATCAATGCAGGAAGAACTTCATCAGTTTGAAAGACTAGATGTATGGGAATTAGTCGACAGACCACTTTGCAAAAATGTCATTAACTTAAAGTGGCTCTGGAAAAACAAACGTGATGAGGAAAATATGTTCTTCGGCTATACTCCCCAAAATTCTCGTCCTTGTGAGCTACTGGGATATCTCAAAAGGGAAGGAATGATTCGAAGAGTTTTGACCTGTTGCTCGGTTGGAAGTGTATGAGATTGTTTCATTGCGACGTATTGCTGCACACAAATTAATTTACAGTGGTTAACCCAAATGGACGTTAAAACGGCATTTCTTTACGGACCCCTGAAGGAAGAAGTGTACGTAAACCCAACTGTGGACTTTGTCTGAACATATCCTACCTGACGAAGTCACAGTTCAAGAAATGCAGCTTATGGTCTCAAACATGCAACCCAGGCGTGGGTGATGAACTCTCCAACTTCCTGGTATCCGAAGGATTCTCAAAAGGTTCTATTGATTCAACTCTGTTCATAACTAAACATAGGGAAGACATATTGCTTGTGCAATTTTACGTTGATGGCATAATTTTTGGTTTCTACGAACCCAAATTTCAAAAGATTTGGAAAATTAATCACAACAAGGTTGATTATGTCTATGATGGGGGAAGCTACAAATTCTTTTTAGGGAATTCAGATCACCAATCCCCTCGTGGTATTCATCATAAACCAAGCTAAGTATGCTCAAGAGTTACTTAAAAACATGGTATGCCTAATTGTGATAGCATTGGGTACACCAATTGGACTACCAAAACACCTTGTAAGCTGACTTGAGTGGTTACTCGGTCGACCAAAAGAAATTATCGTTGTCATGGTCGGAGCACTCATGTTCTAACAGCAAGTAGACCCAGATATTGTAAATGCAACATGTTATTGTGCTTCGCTATCAAGCAAAACCGACTGAGAAACATCTCATTGTGGTTAAGCGGATCTTTCGGTACCTTAAAGACTCCATTAACATGGGTCTCTGGTATCCGAAGGACACCGGTTTTAAACTAACTGCTTTTTCAGATTCGGATCACGCGGGTTGTCTCGATTCACGTAAGAGTACATCTGGTGGCATACAATTTCTAGGTGGTGATAAGTTAGTCTGTTTTGGTCATCCAAAAAGCAGGACTGCACTTCAATGTCAACTAGCAGAAGCTGAGTATGTGTCTTTATCTGCATGTTGCGCATAAGTTCTATGGTTGAGAACTCAGCTCACAGATTATGGCTTCCACTTTGATAAAATACCTATGTATTGTGACTCAAAGGCAGCCATAGCCATCTCGTGCAATCCAGTCCAGCATTCTCGTACCAAACACATCGATGTCAGATATCACTTCATAAAGGAACAGGTTGAAAAGGGTATTGTTGAATTATTCTTTGTCGGAACTGAATACCAGTTAGCTGACTTGTTTACTAAAGCTTTATCGGAAGATAGGTTTAAGTATCTTGTCAGACGACTCGGTATGAGATGTTTGACTCCAGATGAACTGGAGGTTCTGGCAATTGAATCTGCTTGATCCATCAAACATCAATTTGTAAATATTTTTATTCTATCTTTATTTTTTATTTATAAAAAATTATTAAAAAAGAAATCGAAATATAATAAAACCTAGAAAAACAAAATATAAAATCAGAAAAATTTCAAAAATACGAAAAAGAATCTTCTCGACATGTCTCTTGGAATCGATAACATTTACGTACCTAGAAATGTTGATTAACATCGACACGGGCGTGTAAATGAAGTTCGAACAGGAGTTTCAAATGCTTTCAAAACATGTCATTTCTAAATTTTTCTCAATGACTTATGTTCATTTCAGTGCATAACTCGGTCTCGAATGTAACAGGAAAGTGTACGCTTCAGTGCGCTTACTCTAAATAGAAGAGAAGTACTTCTATCTTGTTCTTAAAATTGTTGAACACAAATTTCCAAAAAAAACTTTCAATGTCAAATTGTCTACAATATAATTAGAGGTATTTTTCCATAAAAAGTGATATTTGTTAAATATGTATGTTCAACACTCCCTTACTCGAATAAGTTTTAAAAGAATTGTAGTTCGTAGAATGTCAATTTATGTGAATCAATTTCTGAGGGGAGCTTTTTAAACCAAGCCCTTTTATGTGTCGGGTACATCTCTAAATGTCAATTTTATGTATCCAAACACATTTTGTGAAATTAAAGGCATCTCGCTCCGTCTTCAACATTTTGTGGTGTCATATCAATATTTTATTCCAATGTCAAGTGTTAATAAATATTGGTATCCACAATTATACTGTTGTAAAGGGGAGCAATCGGAATCTGAATCATGCAATATTCATGGTTAATTTTTCTCTCATGGAATTTTAATGTCAAATTTTAAATCACATGGTATTTCAAATTACTAAGTGTTTTATCTATTTAAATTAAGGGTAGAAAATGTGATTAAAATATGTTATTGACGAATGTGATACCTTTAGACTCTAAGTGCAAACTCTTTTCTTCATGTGTAAACAATTTCGAATCTCGGAGCCACATGTTGTAAGGGGAAGTATTTGAAAAAAAACAATGTCAGGAAAATGGTTTTATGGTTCGATCTTTATATCCATCAACCTATTATTTTCACGATGATTCTGAGTCATAAGGTGGTTAGCGTTAGGTATTAAATCCTACGATCCAACCAAGAACCGGGGGATCTACCAAGGACACCTCCATAATTAGAAATAGCAGTCCTTAGGTATGATTGGAGTTGAATGTGTATAAGGATGAATGCGACTAAGATTGAGCTAACACTGGAACAATCACAACAAGGTGTTAGTAATGACGTCTTGGTAAGCATTGAAGGGGTTGAAGAATGAAAAAGAAATGTATGGATAAAGGGTGAAAAGAAAGAAGTCCTCCTTACACCTTAGGCAGAAACCGGGTCAATACATAATCTATCAAAATCACAAAGATGATTGTTGATATTGAAGACGACATCATGGACCCAGTGATGCAATGCACATCCTCCTTCCAGCCATTCCCGGGTTTCTCTCAAAAGAAACTTGTCTCATTTGTCACGGAGATACATACGTTATCTATTGACATTCTCCCACTCTGGAGATTGTTGATATTGAATAGGTCGGCAGTTGCTCAGCTCGATTACTAAAACCAAAAGTGCACAAAGTGACTCTAGAGCCAGAAGAGATCATGTATAAATCTCATTAGGACACCCAATGTCAAAATCACTTGTTGGACACCACAAGTTCCACAGGTTGTAACAAAGAGTCCTACGCTTTATCTTGGAGATCTTGCCAGAACATTGAGTGATTACTTAAGTATTCACAGTGAAGATGGGAAATCTGCTTGACGCCAAAATCAAACGAGTTTTGGTAGGTGACTTGCAAGATTCTATATGAATCGAGCTTGTGCTAACTGGTTATCGATTTTGGTCCAGTAAATGAATTGACGAATTAATCAGAAAGATAGTAACTATCTGATTCACTCTTACCGTGTGTCTGCTTTGAGGACGTTCCGGTTAATGAGAATAGAAAAGCATGGTGAATCTAATAATCTGAGTTAGCAGATCCTAGCTTTGAGCTGGAAAACCCTGTCAAGGAGATTCTTTGATCTACCTGATCATAGGCTCACCCCCCCCCATAGTATTTATACTATTAAAAACGGGAAAACCGGAGGTTATGCAAACCGAAGTCAAGTGAATGACAAAGCCATATTCCTCTTTTTATTGCTTAACGTTTTGAATTTCAGGATAAGGACCGACGGTGTTGCCTGCCTCATTCCAGCGCAAGTCGGATCATTACCACATGCTCATACTCAAGCTTTCAAAGTCAATCGTTCAACATCAAGATAGTTGATTCTAATCTTCCCCACCATCAAAGAGCCTCAAAGTCAATAAAGAATCATCAATTGGGGAGATTGTTAGACTTATAATCATATGTCAAACAAGAATGTAACAAGTTGAGCATGTTCGGTAAAGAGCACAAGTTGATCAACGGAAGTCAAATCAGATGATTCAAGTCACAGGAGATGATGAAGACTAACGATCTCAAGAACTCAAGTCAAAAGATAAAGGCTCAAAATCAAGATCACAAAGCATGAATGAACAAAGCCATTACAAACAAGACAAGACCATAACAAGGCAAAGCATAAACGTTAAACATCATATCTTCAATGTCATCGGTGATACAGAGAAGTTTGAAGAAAGAGACCTCAACATTGGGGGAGATTGTTAGCCTTAATTATATTAAGTCAAACAAGAAAATGTATCGGTCTTAGAAGTCAAACTAAGTCTTGTTTGTAATAGGTAGTCAGGTTCAACGGGCTTGGTATTGTAAATCTAATATTGTCAGTGTTTCGGGAACAAAGGCCCAAGTTTAGCCAAGCCCGGCCCAAGTAGAAAAGCCCATGTGCCAAGTAAATGGCTAAGGGTATAAATATCCCTTCACCACACTTGGTGAAGGGTGTTGGTTACATTTTCTCACACACTTGTAACTCTCCATCTTTCTATCTAATCTTCTTGTTTCTCTCTCTACTTTCTCTCTCTAAGATTCTTCTCATTTTCTAGCATTTTGGTATAATTAGTGTTGTGTAATGGATTAAATACATGGGATAACAAGTTCCTTGGGCATGTGATTAACGGAGAGGGCATTCATGTAGACCCTAGCAAGATTGAAGCTGTTAATAATTAAGAAGCCCCTAGAACTCCATCAGAGGTTCGCTCATTCTTAGGATTAGCAGGATACTACCGCCGATTCCTAGAGAATTTCTCCAAGTTGGCCATTTCAAACATTATGTTGGATATTATATATAAGCAAAGTTATGTTGATAATTTGAGTAATGTTATTTTATGGGAGAACTTATACCTTTACCGTTTTATCACATGTTATGTTTACCCCAGTTCACATTGATTCAGAGACTATTTCACAGACCAACAGAGCTCGAAGCTCTCGAGTATCTATCCCATTACTTGATGACCCTTATATGGCAGTTAGACAGGCTTACTTAGCTATTATTATGGGCTCTGAGTCCGGACCTTTTGAGGGTTCTAGGGAGATAGAGATTCCCTACCACTACCTATTACATCATCACCCGTTCCACCATAAGATGATCCTTACTTGATAGTTGGACAGGCTCATACACCTGCCGCTATAGACACTGAGTCTGAGCCAGAGGAGGCTCCCTTAAAGGCAGAGGAGTTTCGGCCACTAGCCGCTAGGACAACACCACCATCATCAGACCATAACCCTATTTCATCTGACTCTATACCATTTTCACCCCTCATTGACGAGGAGTTTGAGGCTTCAGGGCCATCAGATACTAGGATCACCTCATTACACTCTACAGCTCCATCAAACTCCATCACACCATTATCCCTTGGTCACCCACTCACTCAGACAGCACCCGCCCCTACGCTTTCTCGACCGTTGTACTATCGTAGGACCACACGTATGGCCGTGCGTACTCAGCCCGCCATGTCAACTGGTATCTCAGCCAGGGTGATAGAAGCGATGACCCTATCACCTTTATCATTCTGTAAGAGGTACAGATCCTCTTACGATATGCCATCACCAGCATCATGTCCGACCTTTCCCATACGAAAGAGGTATCGGGGCACATCAAATCTTGTAGACGACACTAGGGATGAGAGTTTGGATTTAGATACTGAGAGAGAGGGTTTGAAGGATGAGAGTCCTGGTTCGAAGGATGAGGGTCTTGGTTTAGAGGATGATGGTGTTAGTCTTATACTTAATCCTTCACAACAAATAAGCAAACCCAAATAAGCTATATATAAGACGGATGTAAGAAAGAAGAAAAGGAAGAAAAAAGAAACTAGGAAAGTTAGATTAGAGAGAGAAATGGTGAGTTACAAGTGTGAGAAATGCAACCAACACCCTCTCCATATGTGGAGAGGGTTTCTTTTATACCCTTGAGCCATAAGTGGCATGTGGGCTTTTCTACTTGGGTCGGGCTTGGCTAAACTTGGGCTTTGAGCCCGAAACACAGACAATATTAGATTACAATCCAAGCCCGTTGAACCCAACTAGCCTATTACAATACAAGACCTAGTTTGACTTTATAAGACCGATAACATTCTTGTTTGACTTAATATAATTAAGGCTAACAATCTCCCCCAATGTTGAGGTCTCTTTCTTCAAACTCCTCCGTACCACCGATGACATTCTTGTAGGAGTTTGCTTTGATTTATCATTGTCTCCCCTGACGTTGAAGATATGACTTTTGACGTTTATGCTTTGCCTTGTTTTGGTCTTGTCTTGTTTGTAATGGCTTTGTTCATTCATGCTTTGTGATCTTGATCTTGAGCCTTTATCTTTTGACTTTGAGTTCTTGAGATCGTTATCTTGCATCATCTCCTTGACTTGAATCATCTTGATTTGACTTCCTTGATCAACTTGTGCTCTTGACCAACATGCTCATACTTGTTACATTCTTGTTTGACATATATGATTATAAGTCTAACAATCTTCCCAAATAGACTATTCTTTATTTGACTTTGAGGCTCTTTGATGGTGGGGAAGTTTAGAATCAACGATCTTGATGTTGAACGATTGACTTTGAAAGCTTGAGTATGAGCATATGGTTTATGAATCCGACTTCATTGGAATGAGGCTGAAACACCGCCGTCTAAACCTGAAATAAGACAGTTAGCAATAAAAGATGAATATGGCTTTGTCATTCATCTTGAGTTCGGTTGCATTAACCTCCGGTTTCCCGTTTTATAGTATAAATACTATACCTGTGATCAGGTAGATTCAAAGAATCTCCTTGACAGGGTTTCCAGCTCAAAGCGTAGGATCTTCTAACACAGATGTATTAGATTCACCATGCTTGCTAGTTCTCATTACCGGAACGTCTCAAAGCAGACAACACGGTAAGAGTGAATCAGATAGTTACTATCTTTCTGATTAAGTCGTCAATTCATTTACTGGACCAAAATTGATATCCAGTTATCACAAGCTTGATTCATATAGAATCTTGCAAGTCACCTACCAAGAGCTTGTTTGATGTTGGCTCAAGCAGGATTTCCATCTTCACTGTGAATACTTAAGTATCACTCAGATGTTCTGGCAAGATCTCAAGGATAATGCGTAGGACTCTTTGTTACAACTTGTGAACTTTATGGTGTTCAACAAGTGTATTTTGACATTGTGTCCTAATGAGATTTATACTTTGATCTCTTCTGGCTCTAGACTCGATTTGTGCACTTTTGGTTTTAGTAATCAGAGGCTGGAGCAGACTGCCACCTATTCAATATCACATCATTGTGATTTTGATAGAAACCCTGAATGGCTGGGAAGGGTTGTGCATTGCATCATTGGGTCCATGACGACTTTCTTCAATATCAACAATCATCATTGTGATTTTGATAGATTATGTATTAACCCTGTTTCTGCCTAAGTTGTGTTGAGGGATGCTTTCTTTTCACCCTTTATCCATACATTTCT